>PVJA010023207.1:0-33293 GCA_004027025.1 Myocastor coypus | reverse complement strand
TTATTTTTTTTTTAATTTTATTTTTTTCTTGTCTCCGAACCTTTATTTGCTTATTCACTCATTTTTATGGCCGGCTCAGCCCACCCTGAGGGCAGGACTGGCACAGCATGTGGTGCCGGGGATCGAACCGTGGTCCCTAAAGCCGCCCAAGCTTTCCCAAGCAAGCGCTTTAGACCACTGAGCCATCCCGCCGGGCCCCTCTTATCTATTTTTTAAATGGGGCTAAATATTTATATTCATAGCTTTGGTTAGTTCACACAGCCAAGTTAGTCTTTGCACTCTTCTGCAGAACTCCAAGGTTTGCCCTAAGACGTACAACAAAGTATGATTTTCTTTTCTAGGAAGAAAGCATATTTAAAAGGAATTAAGGGGCCCTGCGGGATGGCTCAGTGGTCTAAAGCGCCTGCTTGGGAAAGCTTGGGTAGCTTCAGGGACCACGGTTTCATCCCTCCCCAGCACCACAGGCTGCGCCAGCCCTGCCCTCAGGGCGGGCTGAGCCAGCCATAAAAATGAGTGAATAAACAAACAAAGGTTCTGAAACAAGAAAATGAATGAATGAATGAATGAATGAATGAATGAAAGAAATTAAAATAATGACACTTGCTAACATGGAGCATTCACTGTGGGATCAACTACTTTACAAGGATAAGTTTGTTTAACCTTCACAACAGTCTCATTAAGTTTGGTAGCATTAATAATAACAACCTCAGTTTGTAGGTGAAGTTCCTGTAAATAGTAGAGATAACATTTAATGCATTTTTTTACCAAAATAATAGGTTACCCTTATCAGAACTCATTCCATATTTATGAATAGCCCATAGTATGTTCTTGTGTTCCTCTTCAGTACAACAGAATGGTAACTTTCCTCCAGCTTTGATGGATTTCTTCTTTTTAGCAGCAATTTTTATGTTATTTACTGGCTCAGGTTTCACAACAATAAAAGCAGTGGTTGTGGCAGCCTGAGAAGGTAGTGGCAAATCAGAGCGACATCCTGGTAGATGGGGAATTAGCAATTCTAATCTAGTTTCCTCCAAATGTAGCATATACACAGTAACATGAGCATTTATCACATGGTCTGTATGAGATGAGGGAGGATTGGGGCCAGAAATGGTGTTTCCTTTGGTAGCAATTAAAAAATAATCAGCTTGTTTTTGTCTAAAAACTGTTCTACCCCCTTTCATTTCTTCAAACATATTGGTAATCTGTCTACAACACTTCGATGAGCTTGTATCACTTCAACAGAAAATCTGCAACAGTTTGAAAACAAGGCCTCTGCTATCAGTTTAAAGCAGGAACAAACAGTGCTGCTCTCTTCCTTTAGGTGTGTCTAAGTCAGATCCTTGTGTGTTTGGAACCCCTTCTTCACCTAGCCCTTTGAGACCAGCTGGTCCGTTTGCTCAGGTAAACCCAGCTCAGCTCTGAAGAGGGTGCTGCTCTGTACTCTGTGCTCTGTGCTCACCACACACTTGCCACACTTGCTGAGAGCTCCCAGGCCTATGCTGTGAGCCCCTTCTGCTGACTTCACGCTCATTGTCCCAGCCTCTGTGCTTCATGCATGTGTGTGTGTGCAAGGTGTGCTGGGCCTCGCTGAAGCAGTCTTGTACACTTGCTTGTCTTGTCAGTTAACTTAAAGAATCCTACCATCGACATGTCTCATTTCAGCCCTCTCTGGTTATGGTGGCATTCTGTGGTAGATGATGTACTCCCTTTCCCTTTTGTAAACCAGTCTATTTCATTTTTTAGGCAGTGATTTTACATGAAGACAAAAAGAAACAAAAAACAGCAATATTTTTGAGTCCCCAGTCAGGTATGTGGGGTTTTTTTTAATGTGTATTATTTACTGTATTCTTTACCACATGCCTTTTGAGACTCTGACTAATGGATTTTAACAGAGACTAGATGTCAGAATCTCTTGAAGTTATTTTTAAAAATGCACTTACCTGTTTTCTTTCCCTCAGCCTTATTCTGTGATGGTTAAGCTTGGTCCTGTACATTTTTAAATACTCCAGGTAATTCTTACACCACTTCTGAATAAGGACCATGGTCTTCAGTTATTCCCCTACCAAGCTTTTATTTGTGCTCTGAAGTTGTCTTACCAACAGTATGTGCACCTGGCAGGGTTGCTGCTGTGCATCACACAAGGGCAAGTGCTCTATACTTCTGGGCCACAGCTTCCGTTCACCCTTGAGGAATACTTAAGTCCCTTTGTAATGACAGGGCACTGAGCTTGACACCAGCTCTACCTCAGTGGACATGTGAAGCTCATTTTCTCACACATCTCATATCCTTGTCAGGATAGGCAGTAAAAAGTCATCACAGATGAACAAAAATAGAGTATCATTTGTTGACAGATGCTGAGAATTATACAGCAGGAAATAGGACGGAGAATGTTTGTTTGAGGGGTGGCCTCTGATAAAGTAACTTCAGTGAGGAATCAGTGAAACAGGGACAAATCAAGGGGACCTTGGAGTCTGCCTATTAGGTCAGAGCTCAGATCATTTCTGTCCTCAAATCCCCAAAGCGTGCAGTAGGAGTGTAATGAGGAGGGGTGAGGTACAGAGTGAACATTTGAGGCTCCTTCAGCAGTGGAGGACTGAGGTGCTTTACTCTAGATGAGATGAGAAGCCCTTGGTGGGTTTTGAGCCACAGAATGAAATTGATGTTTAAAAGTTCAAGTTTGGTCTCTAGTTGCATCCATCTTTATGAGCCAGACTCGGCATGCTTAAACATATTATCTTCCTAATGTAAGAAACTGAAAGAATAAATAAGATGCAGACTATACAGTAGATCTAGTAAAAGGGAAGTTGGTCAGAAGAAAAGCACAACTGAGATGGGAAAAAGAGAAGGGAAAAATTGTACTACTAATTTCTATTAGTTCACTGAAAGGAACAGTAGGTGCATACATTGTTTGATAATTTTACATGCCAGTACCTGGTAGTCTGAGTAACTACTTTGAAGATAATATGCAATATAATAAGCATTGTTAATTTTATATCTTGTTTTGAAATTCTGTTATCATTTTTATTGTGAGGCTTTTTTCCTCAGAAATTTAAGTAAAAGTTTCTTAGGGCTCATGGTGCAGGTCCTGTAGAACAGAAACATAGAAAACCAACAAGGTTTTGCAGTACCTTAAAAGGGTTAGACTTGGAAATGCAAGACAAAAGAAAGTGAGGACAAGAGCAGGTCAAGTTCTAGATTTACTGATGGATTGGATCGTGCAATGGCAGAGTGAGTCAGAAATGGCACTACAGTTTTTGGCGTGACACTAGAAAAACAGATTGAATTTACTATACTGGGGAAGACTCATGTGAGAGAAGATTAGGAAGAGGAAATGGAGATCAGTTTTTGACACATAAGTGTAACAGAACTTTGAGGTGTCAGGTCTGGTGTTGAAAGGATGTCCAAACCAGAGGAGGACATTTTAGGCCCCAAGTCTGAGTGAGTGAGATCACCTAGAGCGTGGAAGCATATTAGAAGTAAAGGAGGCAAAAGACGAAAGTGGCCAGGGAAGACAGCACCAGAGCCAGAGCTCCATCCTAAGTCTCCACAGGTAAGGCACCTGAAACAGGAGGCCTCCCCCTTTGTGAGTGCTGTCAGCTCTTTGATATGATCTGCCTCCAAGCCACCAAAAACTTGGAAAAGATCCACTTCTTCCTCTGGAGCAGAGGAGACAAAAATCTAACTTGTAGGGAGGCCAAGAAATGCTTGCAAAGAAGCTACAAGCTCCCTAACCTTGGGACCCTGGCTTGTAAAGTGGTACAGAAAGGGCAGGAGATTGGGATCTCTAGTACTTTAGGGGTCCTTCTGCATCCTGAAAAGAAGGAATACAGTGGAGTGAAAAGAGCAAAGTAGCTGTGCCTTCTTAGTAACTTTTGGGGCATTTTTTAGTGAGACAGTATAAAGCATGACATGCCTCTGAATTCTAGCCTGCAGCTACTCCTAGAACTCTGCTTAAGCAATCTCTCTGTCTCTGTCCCTCTTGGTCTTGTTCAACAAAAAGGGTTAAATAAGAGGAATTAAGTATAATAAAGTATCCATAGTACTTTTAAATGATTATATATTTAATAAGAAAATGCTTGAAATTTTAAAATTTCACTGGTATAACCTGACATTTGGTTATGTTAATATAAAGCAAGTCACACAGAATGGTCCCTCTGTATTTATTGTTTCATTTTCTGCAGTTCCAGTTAATTTGACCTGGTGTAGTCCAGTCCAGCAAGATATTTTGAGAGAATATTTTCCATGTACAAGCTTGTATTACATCGTATTATTACAGTTGTGCTTCTGTATTATTAACCTATTCTCATTCAGCTGCACCATAGTTAGAAATGTACAGGGAAGCCTAAGGTATGTAATGATTCAGTGCCCTCTGTGGTTTCAGGCCTCCTCATGGACCACATCCCCCAGGAAGGGGGCCTCTGTATTTTGTGTATAGCTCTTATACACCATTCCATCTTATTGCGAGAGCAGAGCTAGGGAGATGCTGTGAGGCCGGAGAAATGCCTGCGGCCCTGAGCAGCTTCGCATTTCCTTGCACAGTATCAGCCTTTAAGGAAAAGCCTTTGAGGTTGCAGGGCAGATTCCCATGCCCCATGCTGGAGCTCATCATTAGTCTCTCTGGCTCAGTCTCAGAGGCAAGGTCACTATGATCTCACTGGAAAAGCTGCAGAATCTCTGCTTTGAATGTTGTGAGCAGGAGAAAATATAAGAGTCATTAACTTAATCAGGTTTTTATCTATGTGGATTTACAGAGTTTGGAGTTGGGGATGATTGAGGGAAACAGTGAAATAGCTTCAAATCTCTCTACAATCAGAATTTTAAAGAAATGGGAGAGAAGCATCTCAACAAATGTATTATCTCCTTGGGCCAGTAGAGAAGTGGTGGCTCTGAATAAGAGAAACAGAGGCTGTAGGAGTAATGTAAGCATCTGCCTCCTGGGAAGGCTTCCTGTTTTTCTAGGGGAGTCAGAAGCAAACCCAGCAGGGAGAAGAGAAATAAGGAAAGGCCTCCCACTTGCACAGGTAGGTCAGGCCTCTTGAGGGTGACTTGGAGAGTGGGTAGGGCTAACTGCCAGGGCAGCTACTCAGTCAGAAGCAACTCCTGGGCACGAAGGGTATGGGACTCTGCCTAGATCCTGGAAGAGCTCAGGGTCACAGAAATGCTATGTGTAAACAAGCTCAAAGAATATTTCCTAAACATTGTATGGAGGAAAGCCACTGGTTCTTGCTTTATCGAAATGTTTGAGTTGCTAAAATCAGCTCTGCAGTCAGACTTCCCAGGGGTTATTTCCAGCTGTGTCTGTCATGTTAAACACCCTCTGTCTCCTTCCTGTGTCTTGGTTTCCACATCTGTCAGTAGGGATGATCATCATACCCCAGGGCAGGGATGGGAAGACATACAGTATAGGAAGGGTACCCAGAGTAAGACCTCCAGAGGAAACACAAAGAAAGGCTCAAGTCAGTGGCAAGGTCATAGCTGTGCTATTCATGCTAGTATCACCAGCATTGTCCTGCTGAAGGCAGTAGACAGGCTGAAAGTTTTGTTTTGTTTTTGTTGGGTTTTTTTGTTTGTTTTGTTTCTTTTTTTTTTTTTTTTTTTTTGAGACAGGATCTTCCCATAGAGTCCAGGATGGCCTAGAAGTCAAAGCAATCCTCCTGCCCCAGTCTCTAAAGTACTGGGATTATAGTTGTGTACTGCTACACCCAGCTGGATTTTACAGTAATTTTATAAATTACCACAAAATGGGAGAAAATTATAGGTGGTAGACATATATCTAGAAATGACATTACCAGTTGATGGTAATTTAGGGTTTCTCCTTGATTAAAAGTACATATTTATAAAACTTTTAAGCAACTGAAAAAGTTTATTAAATTTGCTTGCTACAGAAAAGTTACACTGTATACAAGAAAAAAAATATTAAAATCAACCCTTTCCAATACATTGAATTATTCAAGTAATTGATAGTTGTGATGACTATCAAATTTTCCCATATCTTTAGCAAATTATTTTATTGTAATTGTGAAATGTCTCAATTGCAACTAGAATTTCCCCAAAGCTCTGCCCTTCCACAGTCCTTAGGACTTGTGCTTGTCCCAAGGGACTGAAAAGCACATGTTGAACTAACAGCCTCTGTCCTCACACAGAAACTGTTAACTTTGGGCAGGGGTTAACCTTTGTCTCTTCATGCCAAATGGTCACACTGTCCCCTCAGGCTCCACAGTCTGGGAGCAGGGAGTCAGGTTCCTCTTTCTGCTCTTGCCTCTGGCCCTCCTTGCAGGTGTAGATCCATAAACCCCAAACAGGAGAGTAGTGGGGTGACTGTTCCCATGTTTCAGGCTGCTCTTCGCAACTCCTTCCTCCATAACACACCTGACACAGTGTCATAGATGTGCCTCATGAATAGAGAAACAAGGATAGCAGCTAGAGCATGAGCTTCAGTGTCAGCCCAGTTTAAAATCCAGCCCAGGGGCTGGGGAGATAGCTCAGTATGGCAAGTGCAAGGTCCTGAGTTTAATCCCTGATCCTGCCATAAATAAATAAATAAATAAATAAATAAATAAATCAGTCAATCAATCAATCAATCAATCAATCCAGCCCCGCCATTTACTAATCAGGTGAGCCCTCCAAGCCCACTGTACTTCCATTTCCTTACCAAGCCACCAGAACTGACACCTCACAGGATATGAGATAAAGACCTCACAAGGGGCCCAGCGGGATGGCTCAGTGGTCTAAAGCGCCTGCTTGGGAAAGCTTGGGCAGCTTCAGGGACCGTGGTTGGATCCCCAGCACCACATGCTGCACCAGCCCTGCCCTCGGGGCAGGCTGAGCCGGCCATAAAAATGAGTGAATAAACAAAGGTTCTGAAACAAGAAAAAAAAATAAATAAATAAAAATTTTTTAAAAATAAAAATATTGTTTAAAAAAAAAAAAAAAGACCTCACGACCTCACAGGGCACCTCATACAGTGGGTCCTTACTGTCCTTGTTATTAGCATTAATTTGTTCTTACAGAGCATATTTGTCATGGTTTTGTTTTTTTTTTTAACAAAACAAGCATACAAAGCTGGATGTGGTGGTGCACGTCTGTAATCCCAGCACTCGGGAGGCTGAGGCAGGAGGATCACTGCAAGTTCGAGACCAGCCTGGGCTACAAAAGTGAGCTCAAGGCTAGCCAGAACTGCATAGTGAGACCCTGTCTCAAAAAGACAAAAAAAAAAAACCAAGCATACGAAGATTGCAATGTGTTACTAACTGGTTTTTAAATTTATTACTGTGACTTACATTTTTCTAGTATGAGAATCTCAGGACAGTTTTTTCCCTACCTCTAGCACCCCCTGCCTTTGTCCCAAAAGTATTACTTACAAAACAAAAAAATCAGTAACTACTTCTGCCTCTTCATATATTCCAACTTGAAATCATAAAATTAAAAGTACTAATTGGTAGATATCTTTTCTTCCCTTATAATAATGAGTACATCTTTTACCCCTACACAAAATTTCAAAGCCTATGGCTGGTTGCTCTTTTTTATATTTAGTATAGCATCTCACTACACAGATCAGACTTACAGTGATCCTCCTATTTTCAGCCTCGCAAGCACTGGGATTACAGGCGAATGCCACCAAACCCAGTCTCAGTGCACCCCAAAGGTGGGCTTGGCACATAGCTGGTCGTCTTTATGATCATACATTTAAAATTGTAAAATTGTTTTAGAAAAGGGGGGTGGGGGTTCACTGTTAGAGAATATAGATCATTTTTTTCTTTTATTTTCTTTTTTTTGTCACAACCAGAGATCGAACTCAGGACTTTGCACTTGCCAGGCAGGCACATTTTTTGTGATAGCCTTGATATTCCTATTGACTAGCCTGTCATACTTAACTACCACAAAAATATATCAATTCAGTTTAAAACTTTTGAGACAGGGTCTCCCTGTGCAGTTCAGACTGGCCTTCAGTTCACTCACTAAGTTGCCGAAGCTGGTCTCCAATTTGGAGTGATTGTCCTGTCTCAAGACTTCCTGGCTTTATAGGCATGCATCATCATGCCTGGCCTAAAACTTTTTATTAAATCTCAAAAGTATAAACATTTCTTCTACTTTTGAGTTCTCATAGTTACTAGATCACTGATCAAAGCAAATGTTACAATTTTTATAAGTAAAACAGTTTTTTGGCTGGGGTTATAGCTCCATAGTAGAATATTTGTTTGGCATGCTAAAGGCCCCATGTTCTATCCTCAGTGCCATAAAATAAAATGTATGTTCAGTTACTGAAAATGACTTACCCTTAAGGCAGGTAGATGAGCTGTTTTCCCATATAGTCACGAACTGCATATCCATGAGTGAAAGTGTGCCTTACCATTTTCTGTTTCTAATCTCTGTTTTTATGTTGCCAAACAGTCTTTATGGCCAATTTAAAATAATAGAAGTGCTTGAAGAGTGTAAAAATGATCAATACCAGATATTTTAGTTACTTCTTACTCATAGAACCAAGAATCACATAGTAATACATAATCAAAGCTTACTTTAATAATCATTAAGTACCAATGTAATTGGTAAAAGCCAAAACTTTCAATGTTTATTAGCAGCATTAATATCACCGCAGGTACCAGCATTTCTTTTGCTCCCTAGCCCCTCCTCAGAAGCCTGTTCATACTGTCATACTGCAAAGAACTTGGGAGTGCACTATATCCCATAGCTTCTACCAGTGAAGGAACACAGTATACCTGCATCACTGCTCAAGAAACACAATCTGACTCATGACTTTAAGAAATACACATAAGTGCCATACTAGAGGCCAGGTTTTTTTACCACTGGGAAATGCATCAAGTAAGATTTTGATAATAAAATGTACATCCTTTTTTTTTTTTTTTTTTTTTTTTGGTAAAGTGAAAGCAGAGTAGTTGTGAAAGAGGTGCTGGAAAGAGAAGAGAGTGATTCTTAAGTACCAGCCCAAAAGAGAATACATAGAAAAGTTGGGGTACTGGGGGCATTGAGATACGTAGCTCAGCAGTGAAATGCAAAATTAGCATGTACAAGGCCCAAGGTTCAGCCTCTTGCCAAACATAACTGAGGATCTAGAAACTGATTCTTGCTCACAGTACCTATACTGGTAAATTGAAAAACACACAGACCCAAGTTGGATGTCCTTCTGTGCATACTTTAGTTATTTTGTTAGGTTAGTTCTTCATTAACACAGATGAAAGGTAAAAATGTGTGTACATTTAAACCATGATAACACAATTGCCAAGTTAAGATTGTTGACTATCCCACATAGTCTTTGCCAACTCTGCCTAACACCTGGCTTCCCTGGATGGTCTTTCATGTTTTGCTGGTGAGAATTCCATGATTACCACCAAACTCACATTTTTCACATGTTTCAGTTTCTTCATATTTATGTATATATATATTTCTTATGTCACAATATTTGTCTATAATTTTCTGAGCAGTTAAAATGTATTACAACATTCTTCACCACCAGCAACTCAGTGTATTCTTACAACCTCAGTGAGACATGTTTGGTTTCAAGCCAGGCTTACAAAATTGTATAAATGTCATATTTTCCCCCTGGATTATATAAAAATAGAATTATTTCATTTCTGATTTATCATTTGATATTTTGCATGGAAAAATTTTATATGTTGGATATAATTTAAATTTTTTAACATAGTAGATTACATGTTTAAATGATAGTAGTAAAACTACTAGTATTAATTTTCAAAATAGTTAACAATAAAAAAAAGTTCAGATAATGTTACAGTAACCATCTTACAGAGAAGTAACAAATTCTTTTTCCTATGTCTTTAATCTTTGCTTTTAAACAGAGGATATCCAGGCCCATTTCCTCAATATCAGGTCCCCCAAATATCCTTAATTATAAATTCAAATGTTTTTCACTGTTACATATGTTCTGGGTTTTTAAATTTAAATTGCATATTATAGAATATAGTAAAAATGTTCTACGGCCTACCTTTTCATGTCTAGTTAACAAATTGGTTTTAAATTTTTACATGTTGCTTAATACAGACTTTTTCTTACAGGGTTCCATTCTACAAATACAGCATATTTTATATTTCTGTTTCCCAGGATAAAAGGATTGAGGTTGTATCTTTTTGCTGTTAGTACTGTAGTGTACATCCTCATGGATGATACTGTGAGAGATTGTGTAGGGATTGTGTACCTTGCAGGTCAGATAGTGAGATCATATTATATATGTGTTTTAATTAGCTACTATCAAATCCCCCTATTGGCAACTCCTACCAGCATTGTGTGGCCTGTTTCCTCATATCTTTACAAATACTTGGTTTTTAATTTTTTTTTTTTTAATTTTATTTATTTACTTTTTTCTTGTTTCAGAACCTTTGTTTGTTTATTCACTCATTTTTATGGCCGGCTCAGCCTGCCCCGAGGGCAGGGCTGGCGCAGCATGTGGTGCCGGAGATCGAACTGCGGTCCCTGAAGCCACCCAAACTTTCCCAAGCAGGCGCTTTAGACCACTGAGCCATCCCACCAGGCCCCATGGTTTTTAATTTTTGAAAAATTTTATGGGTAAAAACTTTTGGTGTAGTGTCCATGTTTTCTTGACTGGTAATGCAAAGCATGGTTTTACTTATACTCATGCTGTTTTCTTTTTCTCTTTCATGTGTTATTGGGTTCATTTTTATCATGGTCTTAATTTTCTGTTTACTGAGACAAAATACCTGACACTCAAAGTTAAGAGGACAGGTTTATTTAGTTCAGTTTGCAGTGGTTTCAGTCCATACTCACCTGGTTCCAATGCACTGCAGCATGGTGGAGGGGCATCAGTTCATGTTGGGAAGAAGGCAGGAGCAGCCGGAATGAGCCTCCCTTTTTTCTATCCTTTTATATTCAGTCCAGGCTACAAGGCTGTTGACTGGTGCCACCTACCACACCCTTACTCCAAGGCTCATACCCTAAATCCAGCTGTCTCCAAAACATCCCACCTATGGCTATATGAGCCTTTGGGGAACATTTAGATGCAAGCTATAATAATCATAATTATCTATTGATATTGGTCATTCTGTATTGATTTGTAGATCCTGTAAGTACTGTGATGTGTTTAGGACATTTCTTTATCCATGATTTTTATATTTACTACTGATAACTTTAAGTTGCTTCCCCTTACATTTACTTCTGTATTTCACTTGAAAATAAGTGAAAATAGGTATAGCTTGAAGAAGGAAAACAACTTCTCCCCTTTAGAAACTGCATGTTTGACCTGCCAGTTATTGAAAACCCATATTTTCCTCCGTTGGTTTAAAATACAGCCTTCACTATATTCTAATACCTTGCTATACATAGGTTCTTAAGAATTTTTCAGCTCTTCTATAGCATTGCTGTATTTGTTCAGACTTTAGGACAGCGTGTAGTAATTACTTTATGTTGTGGTTGAATTAGTAATCTTTATTCTTTTCTTGTAAATATAATTCACTTTATTCTTTAATATCAGTAAGTTATTACTACATTGTCATCATCCACAGCTCCATATCTGCAGAGTAACGATGAGGAAGTTCTTTGTTTCTGATCAGGGAATTCTCTGCAGTCCCATTTTGTTGGTTGTAAAGTAGGACACTGGTATGTTTCCAGTAGAGACTTTGAAGGGTGGGTTTGTCTGACCCTCTGCACCAATACAGAAAAAGCACACATGCAGACATAGAACAGTGCCACTTCAGCAATTTGTCTGCATTTAGAAAAAAATTAAGTATATGATGATCTATCATGTTCCCATATACTTTTTTAATATAGGCTAATTACTCGATTGAAAACAAGTGTCCATATCAGATTTGAAAGCTGCAAATAATTAACCATAAAAGTAATGTTATGGCTTTTGCAAAGTGAAGGCTTATGTCATTTATGTTTGGTTTGTCTTCTCCCCTCTTCTAGGAAGCCTTTCCAGTAAATACATGACTCAGGGAAAAGCCTCGGTGAAGAGGAGCCCACAGGAATCATGAGGGAAGGAAGACGCAGCACTCTAAATGACACTCAGGCGTCCTTATTCACTCAGAAAATTAGGTTCATTTCACAGGACACAGCAGTATAGATCAGGCTTCAACTTCATATTCTAGGAAAATGTCAGATTTTTTTAATGTAATGAAATTGTTAATGAAAAAATTTTAATTTAGTCTTATCTACCACCAATCCCCATAGATTTTAATAGAAAGCCATGATACATGTATTTAAGCCAGGTTAAAAGAAAAAAATGTAAGTATGAGCCAGTATTCAGTGAATATGGCTTCATGGTTTTTAATTCTTTCAAAGCACACTAAAAATGGTGTGCTGATAAAACCCAAGTACATTAACTCCTTTTTTCCTATAAATCCCTTTTTTGTTATGAAGAAGGGAATTATATTTATTGTTTACTGAATCCTTGTGTGGAAGGTATCAAATGTGTGAACTGCTACTGCTGTACTTAGTACTTCAGAACATTATTTTACCACTCTGTAGAAGTGAACACAGGAACTGAGTCCTATTTATGGGAGCCTTGGTGGGCGTGACACACAGTGCCACTTCCAGGGCGCTGGTGTTGCCCACTGACTAATCAACATAGAACTACTATGCTTGGCAAAAACAAATCAGGAAAACAAATGGCCCTGTTTGCCAGTAAAAACATAAAAGATGATAAAAGTACTTTCTACTTTTTATGATATTCAGAAATTAGGAGAACTTTTAAACACCCCCCTCCTAAGATCAGAGCCTGTCTGAGCCAATCCCGACTGTGGTTGCTCTCTTTCTGGGTCTGACTGGAGCCCTCACAGAACTGTTTCTCTAACTTCACATGCTTTTCCAAAGTACTACATGGTCAAAACTATGCCTCGCTTTATTTATCATTTTGAAATAAAATTTCAACCTGTAATTTTACCCACATTGCTTTCTAGTGAAAGAGTCCTAAATTTCATTAGAAAAATAAATTAAGAAGGGCCAATGCAGATGTACACCTCTTGCACTTGCACCCTGTCACCGTTGTGTAACAGCTCAGCCCTGTGCCAGGTGCTGGGCATGCACACCCCAGGGGCTGGCACTGAGGACTACAAAGAGGGTTAATAGAGAAGAATCCAAAGATAATGCCTGTGTGCCCCTCTCTTACAAAACTGGTTTGCCAGGTGTGGTGCACACATGTAATCCAGAATTCTGGAAGGCTTGAAGAAGGATCACAGATTTGATCCCATGTTTGGGCAACTTGATCACTTAACAAGATCCTACCTCAAAGTACAAAAGGCTGGAGACTTAGTCCGAAGGACCTGAGTTAATCCCTAATACTGTACCAAGAGAAAGGGAAAAAATTAGAGAACCTATTCTAGCTACAGAAGAATTCTATCAAAAGTAAGAACTTTAGGATTTGCGAGTTCTGGCAAACAATAAAATGGTTGTTCCTTACAGTTTGAATCCTGT
Source organism: Myocastor coypus (assembly GCA_004027025.1). Classification (NCBI taxonomy): domain Eukaryota; kingdom Metazoa; phylum Chordata; class Mammalia; order Rodentia; family Myocastoridae; genus Myocastor; species Myocastor coypus. The sequence goes on along the minus strand of PVJA010023207.1, from coordinate 19,892 downwards.
GATCCTACAGCCAGGGCTACCCCTTGTGTGCCCTTCCTCAGTTGCAGAGCTGCCTCCTGCCTTCTGGTGAAGGAGTCACTGCACCCAACTCTGGCCATACTTTGAAAGTCCTGGCATGCTCTTCTTTGTCTTCTGGCATTATTGAAAAAGTCTAGTTCAGCCAAATTTGTGTTCCTTTGTAGTTTTTATTTTCCTGTTTGGGTACTTCTGTGTTTTTGTTTATCCTTATATTTAAGGAAATTGCCCCAATTTAGAAATCTCCAGGGATTTTTTTTTTTTTTTTTTTGAGAAAGTATGTGTTTTGCATTTAAGTAACTTGTCTTAGCCTCCCAATTTCTGTGATTGCTTCAGCATGCTAAAAGCCTTAGGTTCAATCTCTACACAATTGGAGCAGCCTATGCTGCTCTTACTCACAAATTTTTGTCATACTTCCAATTTATTTGGACTTAATTCACCCTTTTCCTCTTTGATTTAATTTACTTATCTTCTGATGTGTGGTCAAATGAGTTAGCTATTGTGCCACTAGTCCTTGGCTTCTTAAAAAGTTTTTATGTCCTTTGTTTTAAAGGCTTCCTACATTTTATTCGACACCTGTAGTAGATTATGCCCATTTTATTTGGGTTTTTTTTTTTTTTTTTTGCGGGACCAGGGATTGAACTCAGGTCACTACGTTTGCTAGGCAAGTGCGTATTCTACTGAGCTATCTCCCCAGCCCCTTATTTGGGTTTTAAATTCCTTGACTTCTCACACTAGAGAGGAATAGTTGAGAACAGTTCTAAGAATGGGTACTTTTGCCTCTCCCACAGGGTGCTTCTCACACAGGCCCCTTCCTGGGGTGCTGAGAGGTGGAGCATCTGCCCCATGCCAACCCAAGGACTCAGGGCGTAACTTATCTTTCAAGTACAGCTGGCCTATTTGTCCTAATAAGCACTGCCAGTGCCTCTCTACCAAGATTCTTGCCACCTTTTTTCAGAAACAAAAACATGAAATGCTCTCCTTTTAAGGGGTGCAGAAGGGAATGTAGCTGCATCCTTAGCCCTTTTTTTATTCTGGGCCTTCTAAGTACCTTGGGATTACAAGTTTGTGCCACACCCAGCTATAAAATCAGTTTCATAGTGGTGATCCAGAGACTTTAATCAAGCCCTCATGAAAACCCCTCATTTTAGGGTGAACAGTATCAGCACTGTGTAATTTGATTTTTTTAAAAAGTGTTCTACACAAGATCTTAGTCAAAAGGCCAAGAAACAATTTTAATTATTCTTAGATAACTCACTGTATTTTGAAATGTGCTTCACATTGCATAAATGCTCTAAAAATTTTTCCCAAATAGAGAAATCCTAGACAGATCTATCAGTGGTGTTTGATTGTTATTGTTCCCTCAAAAAAAGGGGAAAAAAACACCCCCACTAAAACTAAAGAAGCACTCAGGATTTTTTCTTTGAAACCAGGCATGTTTGAATGTCATCACTCAAAATGGTTACACACTTCACCAAGCAGAATGCTAGATCCCAGCCCTGCTATAGTGTGCCAGCTCTACAGCAAGTCCCACAACCTTAGGCAGATGATTCCTGTCCTACAAAATGGGAATTATACCTGCCCTTCCAGAGTTGTCAAGTAAGATCTTACTGGGGAAACATTTCTGTCTAAAATTAAATCCCAAAGAACAGTGTTGAGCACTTCCCATACCCATTTCATCTCTACATTGGACAGGTGCTTCTCTGATATAAAAGCTCACATACATATTTCTTATCTAATCATGAGAATTCCAAGGTACCAAGTTACTTTTGGGACCTGTGTGAGTTTTCAATGGCATTAGCTTCACTTGATGTATTAGCAAGTAATTAACACTGCTTATGGACAAAACAGCTAATGAAGTGAAAATATTAACAGGTAAAAGAGGAAGGGTTTTAAACAGGACTCAGAATCAGGAAATTTACCACTATATTTTTAAAATACTATCTAAGGGTCAAGGATATAGCTCAGGCACAGTACCTGCCTGGCAATTGTGAGGCCCCCAGGTTGATTCCTAGTACCAAAAAGCCACGTCCTTTCTGCCCTGCGCAGTTCATGGCTGTGAAGCTGGTGGAAGATAGTGTGTTCAGGGATTTTCATGTTTCTCTTTGGTACTGGGGATGAGCCAAAGGCCCTCCAACTGAGCTACATCCCTAGCCCACCCATTAGTGTTTTTAGGCAAGGTCTTGCACAGCTGCCCAAGCTAGGTTGAGACTTGTAATCCTCCTACATCCCAGCTTGTGAATGGTGGTGCATGCCTGTAATACTAGTGCTCTGAAAGACTGAGGCAAGAATATCAGAGTTCAACAACCTGAGCAACTCAGCAACTAGCAAGACTTTTAAAAGGAGATGGAGCTTACCAGTATAGTTCAGTTATCAGTAGTGCACAAAACAGTTCTTTTCAGAACTGCAGTTTGGCAACTATAGAGCATTCCAATAAGTGAAAAAATGATATACTGCATTTTTTAAGAAGTTTTAGGTTCATGGCAAAGCTGGACAGAGACATCAAAATTCTATATATTTCCTATCTTCCCCCGATTAGCGTTCTGCATCACAGTGTCCCATCATAAACCTGCATAGACATGTCACCAGCTCTTCAGAGACAGGCTACACTAAGCTTCATTCTGTTGCGCACTGTATGGGCTCTGACATGCACAGTGGCAGGTCTGTCCATCATTACAGTATCACATATTTAGTATCTACAAACAGTGCCCTTATTGAGTTTGCTGTGTACCATGCTTCAGAGGCTTTTCAGGTATTAACTCATTTAATCTTATTTTTTATTTTTTTTAAGTTTTTTTTTTTCTTGTTTCAGAACTTATATTTGTTTATTTATTTTTATGGCTGGCTCAGCCTGCCCTGAGGGCAGGGCTGGCACAGCATGCGGTGCAGGGATTGAACCACGGTCCCTGCAGCTGCCCAAGCCTTCCTAAGCAGGCCCTTTAGACCACTGAGCCATCCCACCGGGACCTAACTCATTTAATCTTAAAGATTATCTTCAGAAGCAAAGAAGTAAAATACCATATTAAAAAGAAAGTCATAGGCCAGGCGTGGTGGCGCATGCCTGTAATCCCAGCACTTGGGAGGCTGAGGCAGGAGGATCGTTGTGAGTTCAAGACCAGCCTGGGCTACAAAAGTGAGCTCAAAGCCAGCCTGAACTGCACAGTGAGACCCTGTCTCAAAAAAAAAAAAAAAGTCATACATGATCTTAAAGTAAAATACCTTATCCTAAATCACCCAGCTAATCAAAAAAGAGGCCAAGAAACTCAGCACCCTACCACCTCTCAATACCTGTTTCTTCTGTGTGTAGCTGGAGTTTAAACAACAACAACAAAAAAAAATGCTCTAAACTCATTTGCCCTAAACACAATTGTATTTACATGACGGCAAGATAGAACCACTGCCTATTTTGAGATAGCTTTTCAAGCCTACTGAGCTCTAGAGGATCGAACATAAACTGTAAAAATAGGTTTGTTCTTTCCATATTAAAAACACTGAGTAGGAAAAAAAAAAAAAAAAAACGATATGGTGGTGTGCACCAGCACTCCGGGAGACTGGGGCTCAAGGATTCCAATTTTGAGCCCAGGCCCTGACGCTGACTTCCAGAGAACGGTCAGGTACAATGCCTGGCGCTCAGGAGTAACTCAGACAGAATTACACCCCTGAGCAGCAAGAACAAGGTCTCACCACAACAGGTGTACGATGCTCTGCAAACGTAACTAATCACTTATTTTACAGTGAAGTCAGGTTTACGTTCATCACTAGCACTTAGTCCCGTCCTGCAGCTTGCGGTTAGCACTGTACGCCTGGGATGACGTGTCCACAGTAGTCTGCGCTCTTAACTGCCTCGCTGGACCACGAAGAAAAAAGGCAAACGCAGGCTTCTGCGCCCCTGACCCGTTTCCCTCGGGAAAGAAGGCTCCCGCAGCCGGGAGGACTTTCTTCCGCAACCCTAAGCCTCAACAGGCTGTTCTTATTGCGGCGAGCCTGCGCGAGGCGAACGTCAAGGAAACTGAGCTGCAGCGCGCTCAGGGGACGCTGGTGCAGCTCTGCTCGGAACCCCAGCACCCACATGCGTCGCTACGGCAACGACGGCGGAGGTGCCCCAGGAAGGAGAGCTACCGCCGCTCCAGGAGTGAAGCCCCGCCCTACACGTCCGCACGCGACCTTTCCGGACCGTCACTCATGCAGCTTGCCCAATGGAGACGCGGGGCGGGGCCTGGGGCGCGCGTGCTCGGATGCTTGTGGCGTCAGTGTGCCCGCCGTGTCCATGGAGAGAGGCTGAGTGTTCCGAGGCCCTGCCGGAGGGACCCGGACGCCCGGACGGCGAAGATGTCGGCTTCCTTAGTCCGGGCCACCGTCCGGGCTGTGAGCAAGAGGAAACTGCAACCTACCCGCGCCGCCCTCACGCTGGTGAGTGCACGCGAGGCGCGGCCGGGCCGTGACATTGGCCCATGTCCGCCCTCTGTGAGGGGAGGTCGCGGCAATGGGTGAAGGCCGCAGGCGCGTCGGGGTGCTGGTGGCGCTTTCGGCTCCCGCAAAGGCCCTTCCGGTCCCCGTAGCCGTGGTAAACAAGCCCCGGGCGGGGCTGCACGGAGGGGGCGCCCTGAACTACGTTTCCCAACAGGCCGTGCGCACGGCGCGATCCCGGGGACGGGGGGCGCTCTGTGATCGGGCGCGGCGCGCGACCCCGATTCCCAGGTTGCCTGTGGGGGTCTCCGCGCTACGGACTCCTGCAGTCCTCCGCCCTTTCCTGACGAGATCTCCGCAGCAAAGATGCTGTGTGCGCGCCGCGCCGCAGTGCTTTCCGGGACAAAGGTCAGGCGCAGAGGGCACCGACACCCAGCCCGAGCAGGGGGTGCCCGGCGCGGTCCCTTCTGTGTTGCGGCACCCAAGGGAGCAAACACTGCCTCGCCTTGGGCTTCGTGCTCAGCTCCCCCCACTTTTTTAAATGTAGTGTTTATTAAGTTGGCACAAACTGAGCTTGAAATTAGGGTCCCTGTACTTCAGCTTATGAAGGTTTTTTTTTTTGACGAGAGGAAATCCACATAACATAAAATTAACCATTTTCAAGAGTGCAATTCAGTGCTATTTAGAAGATTAAAAATATGTAGTTATTATCTTTGTAGTTCCAACACATTTTTACCAAAATAAGCAACATTAGGATCGGTTTGATGTTCTCACACACACCCAGCCTTGGTGCAGGCAGTCACGTAGACACTGGGCAATCAGACGACTTAAGTTGAATAGTGGAGTCCATTTCAGCTAATGCGATAATAACGCCTGCTGCCAGAAAGTTAGTTGAAGCAAAAAGAAAAATTAGAAGGGGGCAGGGATACTTTGAGAGTAGATGAATGTTTTTATTTAGGCCCTTGAGGTTATCCTACTTATACAACCTACTTTTTGCTATATTTTTCCAGTAGTAGCATGCCTGTTTTTATGTCCAGAAAAGACTCTGTGCAGTCTAAAATGTGTTTTATTTCATTCTGAGACAAAATTATTTCAAATTCAGAAGCATCCTCCCATCAGTAATGGAAGAGCCAGGAAAAGCCAGAGGACACAGCAATAGTTTCTTTGCCGTTTTTCCTTCATCATTTGGCATGTTAGCTGTTGATTTAGGACTTCTATGTCACCCTCTTCCTCCCCAAACCTGCTAGTTCAGATTTCCCATATTTTAGGACAAGAAATCAGTGAGTTACATACTTCCCTCCCTCTGTGGGCACAGCTATAGAGAAAGAAAGCCTTTACCGTTCTGAGGAGGAATGATGATTAACATGTCTTATGCTCCCAGGCCTGGTCTCCTCCACATTTGTCTCCTGCTTGTTTGCATATTCTCTAATAATTGTCAGTCACAAAGGTTCCTGCCGCCTATCCCTGTCAAAGCAGTAACTCATTGTGCTTAGTGTCAAGCATGACTATAAGCTCCAGGAGTTCCTTAGGAGCTGGTAGAAAAAAAGCATGATGTTAATGCAGCTTTCCCATATGGCCTGTGTTAATGAGCTAGCAATCACTTTCACTAACATAGGTAGCCTCTCTCCAAGATATCCATAGGGCGTGTATTGTTGTTTGTGCTTAGTTTTCAAGTATTTTTCAAAGTTTTAATCCCAACCTTATATGTAGAGTGCAAAAATAGTGATTTGATCAAAGGTTTAATGGTGGAGACAGATAACAGCAAATAAAGGTAAAACTGAGAGGAAGGGAGGTTACTTGGTATATAAATCTTTAGCATCAGAAATGTGTCATGTTATAGTATTTGAAAATGTGGTACTTGTGGAGTCTACTAGAGCATCAGGAGGCTAGGAAAATTAAGGACATGAACGCATGAGTGGATGTTATCAGCATCAAATCATCTACATTAACCAGTGTTAATCCTGAAGGGGTTGGTGGATTATTGGAAGGAGGGAAGGGTTTGTAAGACTCCAGCCCAGTCAATATGACTAACCTTGGGCTCCTGTGGAAACATCCTAGGACAATGGCTCCCCTCACCACTACCCAGGAACTGACAGATAGAATCCAGTTGGTAGGAGCTAGAGTAAGGTATGCGTAAAGAAAAGCTCAAACACTACCCAGATGGCAGAGACCTGTCTTTCCTTATTATCATTGCAGAAAACAGAATTAGTTCAACTCTAGTTTAGGATTAGAAGTGTCTCACAGTGTCCAAAGCACACTCAAAGTTCTCTGAAAGAATGATGGTGCAGTCAGCATATTTTTGACAAATAGAAAGAAGTTAATTTCTTCAGACAGTTTGTACCTTAGGGCTTAATTTTCTAGTGGAACCTGATGAGAAGGACTTAATATTTAACAGGAAATTGTTAATTTGTTGGGGTGGGGCCAGAACTCATTGGAACAGTGACCAAAAACTAAGATTTGACCATGAAGGCACTTAGGAGCCACTTTTCTCCATTCCGAGAAATACTGGGACTAGGAACAGTAGGGAGATACAGAATTAGGGTAAGTGCTAATATACACAGGGTTCAATCCCAGCACAAAAAGGAGAATGAAAACAGTGGACATGGTCTACATGACAAAAGAATGGTAAATATACTAGCCTAGATCTTGGTTAAATATTACTCCTTATAAGTTTGTGTGTGTGTGTGTGTGTGTGTGTGTGTGTGTGTGTGTGTGTGTGTGGTTGGGTGGGACTGGGGTTCAAACTCACAGCCTTTCACTCGCCAAGCAGGTACTTGTGCCATGGAGCTATCTTCCTGGCCCTGCTTTTAAAATTTATAGTTATGCAAATTATATAATCTTTAATATCTAAATCATTGCCTTGTAAGAATAAAAAAAGGGATATGAAAATATCAGACACCTAGAACATACTCAGTCGGTAATGAATGTAGGTCTATTACCATGTGTCAAGTGAGAAAATGTTAATGTTTTAATGGAGGCTACATAATTCTGTCTACTAGAGTTGTAAACATTATGTATTTACAGGCTCAGGAAGAGCCCCCCAAAAAACCCATAGTGACAGCCAGTGAGGTTACAATAGCTTGTACATGGACTCTGCATTGTCCTTTTCCACCATTTTAAGGGCTGGCCAAATAGGCACAGGGACCAGGTGTTTGATCCCCTGGGCCTGCCCCCTGGCCCTGCCCCCAGGACATGCTGAGCCAGCACTTTCACCTGTAATCCCAGCTCTTGGGCAGCTGTAAACAGGCAGGTCACTATGAGTCTGATCTAGTAGTGAGACCTTAAACACTCTGTACATCCTTCCCTAAAATGTATCCATCATCTTTTAAACATTGAAATGCCAGATGTATAATCAGATTAAAGTAGGTTGCTATTGGCATTATATGACATACAATTATAAAATCAACTTTGAGTTCTGTTTCAGGATGAAAATTGGCAGATAACTTGAGGAAATACAGTATTGAAGATGAAAATATCTACAAGGAATAAAAATGTTGAGCAAGTGTGTTGCTGCTAAGGAATAGTTACAAGATGTTTAAAGTGCTTTTTCCTACAATTTTGACTGAAAGCAGCATGGAGATAATATTTTTACAGTAGAGCAAAATAACTTTAAAAAATTGTCTCACTTTAATGAGTCACGTTCCTGTAATTTAGATAGTAGTAGGTTAAAAGCCATCATTAAATCTAGGGGGATTTCAAAAATCTTTCAATTTTATAGAGTCTTAGGCCAGGTGTGGTGGCACACACCCCTAATCTCAGCATTCCAGAGGCTGAGGAAGGAAGGTTGCTGCAATTTTGAGGCCAGCCTGGGCTACAATGGTGAGTTCAAGATCAGACTGTACTACATAGTGAGACCTTGTCTTAAGAATCAAAACAAGACAGTCATTAGTTGGACATCAGTTTTTTGGACAGGCTTCCTAGTTATCTGGAAAGAGCATTGGTATTAGAAGGCTGCCAGGCCCTGTAGTTTGCTCATTGCAAGATTTTATACTGTTTCCAGATTCACTCATTCAACCCAGCAAAAGATTTCCAGATTATACATGTAGAGATAGGTAGAACCACGTAGAGTCCTTAGGGTCTCCCTGGTACTGACGTGCAGAAAGTTCTTTTTACATCTAGAGTTTTAAGAAAAAATCTCAGATGTTCCTTTAGCCATTTTGGTGTGTCTTGAAGATTAGATCAGTCATTTTACAAATTATCAGAACTGTCATTTCCCCTTGCAGTGGAATTAATGAGTGTAATTCTTATTTAGATTCTTAAGACAAGGTCTAAATATGTAGTCCAGACTGACCTTGAACTTACTATTGCAGTCCAGCTGGCCTCAAACTTGCAGCAGTCTTCAGCTGGGTTATCCATCCTTAGTAACTGTACCTCAGTGGATATAGTTGGTTTGCATGTACCACAGGAAAATTAAGATAAAATTTTTGTTCCTTTATATATATAGCATGCCGTGCTGGGGATTGAACCACAGTTGCCTAAGCTTGCCTAAGCAGGTACTTTAGACCACTGAGCCATCTCACCAGCCCAGAATTTTTTTCCTATTACAACACTTTCTGCACTGCTTCTTAAAAGTTTTTTTTTTTTTTTGTTATTATGAGGAAGGGTCTGCAGAATGGTCAGGGCCTCACTACTAGATCATAGTAATCCATCTGTTTACAGCCTCCCAAGATCTGGGATTACAGGTGTGCACCACCGCACCTGGGGGCAGGACATGTAGCATAGGCACAAGGCCTGGGAATTAAACCCCCAGCTCCTGTGCCTGCTTGCACACGCTTTAATCCACTGACCTCTTTGGCCACCCCATGCACTGATTCTTATTTAATGTTACTTTTCCTTTCTGTACTGTTCAGCATAAATGTGAATAGCAGTTTCGTAGTAAGTGGACCATTCTTCATGACTGTTTTTAGCTGTTGTGTTTTTAATTTAAACATTCACTGTGTACTTAGATCATGCTTCATATACTATTTGTAAAACCATACAGTGTAACTTATCCACTTGGAGGTAAAAACACTTGGGACTGCATGATAGCGCCTACAGGAATGCAGCACTTGGGGCTGACAGGATTCCTGGTGTGAGCCCAGCCTGGGCAGTACAGTGAGACAAGCCCTCACAATAAAACAGAAATGCTAAGGACACAGCAAGAATAAAGACACTGTGTTTAGTCACCAGTGCCACAACCACTGGTGTCCTGACATTGATTTTAATTCACCATATTTTCCCTTAGCTATGCCTTTTAACTTATCAAAATTTTTTGTTTGTTAGTAGATTATTCAGCACCCACATAGGGTATGTGCCCATGGAGAGCTAGCCTTTGGAAGCAATCATTTAGAAGTATTAAGAAACATTTCTATAACTAGTTTGGTTTGATACTCCATGGTATAAAAATTAAAAAAAAAAAAAAAATAGTTTTGCTCTTTCATTTACTTTCTTTATCCTCTGCATACAGTTCAGTCTTTTCTTGCTTCTCATGTCATACTCTGATGTATCTGTGGGACAAGTCCTTAGGGACCACTTGGTGGGGTGGAGTTCCTTTTTTTTTTCACATTGACATAATAAGTGTTACTTGGTGTCCCCCAAAGCCTCATGCAGTCATGGGGCATAGTTCTAGAGTTTGTGATTAATTCTTGATCCAAAGCTAGGATTATGGCTCTGAGTACTTCTGGGATTAGGAGTGTGAATGTTACAACTGCCTGAGCAGATAGCCTCAAGGCTACACAAGGAGGGGAGGGACTTGTTCTCTGTGGCGTTGTTGCTGCCCCGCCCTTGTACTCTGCTCTTTGCTGCCCCCAAGAAGGGTTGCTCTCTGTTGTGTGCTGCTCTGCCTTGCAGCCAGCTGAGTATGGGCTGAAACCTCCCCTGACTGAGCTAGATAAGCCTTTCCTTCCCTAATTTTGAATGACAGGTGTAAGATAACTTATATAAACTAAAAAAGTTTCACTCCTGGTTCCTGCTGAGCCAGCCCCGCCCACAACTGAGCTCTTAAGAGGCTGGCTATAAATAGGTGGTTCACTATGAGTCTGATTTAGTAGTGAGGTCCTGAACACTCTGACACCCTTCCCTTAAAAAAAGAAAAAAAAAAAAGAAAAATTTCACTAAATAGTACCCATTTTTATTAAGTACATTGTTTTTTGTTTTTTTGTCTTTTTGAGACAGGATCTGGCTGTGCAGTTCAGGCTGGCCTTGAGCTCATTTTTGTAGCCCAAGCTGGTCTCTACCTTGCACTGATCCTCCTGCCTCAGCCTCCCAAGTGCCGAGATTACAGCCATGTACCACCACGCAGGATATCGTGGATTTCTTCTGACTGGCCTCAAACTTGCAGTCCTCCTACCTCAGCCTCCTGAGTAGTTGTGATTATAGACTTATGCCCAACCAATTCTGGATTTTTTTTTAGAAACTGGTCTCTGCCTCCTATGGTTTCCTAACCCTTGTAACTTGAGTCCAGTATTGTCATCATCAGACTGAGCATCCTCGGAGGTTGTGCCCTAGGCCGCTCCCTCAGCACAGATCTGGCTTTCAGTTCAAGCCAGTAAAATATCAGCACAAAAACTGGAGGGTGGCCCCCCTTTGTTGGCAGATGGAGTAGCTAATAAAACAGGACAGAGGAAAACAATCTTCTCTTCACTACAGCACACTCACCAGAGTAATAACTGCTGTTTTGAGCTTCTTATATGTAATAAAAGGACCAGAATCCCTTTCATGAATTTCAGTATCTTGTCTTCCTAAGAAGCCCAAGGAGGAGATGCTTTAATCCTCACTTCATAGTAAGAGACTGGAAATCGGAGGGTCTACTTAACTTGACTGTGGAACCCCCCCTAGGAAGTAGACTAGGAAGGCCCCTGGACATACTGTTCAGCCTACTCTCCTTCCCAAGAACATGCCCTTGGTAACATGACCTGTATTTGCTGGACTAGGTCAGACCACATTTCTCTAGAGAAACAGTTCCTGTTCCTATTGCTCAAAGAGTTACTTGTTTCTGCCTGTCTCGAGGTTTGTTCAGTCCACACTGAAAATTGGTCTGAACCTTTGGCAAGGATGGTATGAGAAGCACACCCTGGGTGGTTTTATGATGCTGCAACACTGCATTCTGATAAATTCGAAATAGATTGTGAGAAACGGAGAAAAATAATGGGATTAAAAATAATGGGATTAATATCAACAGGAAAAACAGCAAAAGGTTGACTTTTCTGGTGATATGTTTGTCTCATTCATTGGCTATTTGTAGGTCCCTGGGTGTCTGGGAATGTTCTTGTTGCTGGCAGTATAGCAGGTGCACAAAGCAGATACTGCCTCAAAAAGTTACATTTGTAATATATATGAGTCAGTGTTTACAAGAACTTGCTGGGCTGGGGCAAGGCTCCTCAGGACTTCCCAGGCTCCAAATCAGATTTTTTGCAGGACACAAAAATTTATAAGTTTAGCTTACAATGGCTGCATACTGTCAAATGTAGATGAATGCAAAGAGTCCATATGTTTTACGGCCAAGATCCCACAGCACTATCCTATATGAGTCCATGTCATCATTCTCCATAGAAGCCCAGGGGGTTTGCGCCAAGAGGTAGCAAAGTCTCTGCTTCTAGTGGAGACTGTGCCAGTGGGGGGAAGGCCAGTGCTGGAAGCTAAAGAAACAGAGGCAGTGCCAAAGGCAAAGCCCAAACACCGGAGCTCCGCCAAACAAAACCAACTGAAATCCTTCCCTCCTGTTCTCCTTTTAATGTTACACACTTCCCACAAGAGTGCTCCTTAAAGTGTGGGTCTCCCATTCCCAGAGCCAGTTAACTCCATTCAGCTGGGCAATTCCCACTCAAGGTGATAGTTAACCACCACATAATAGAAGCAGATTGGCAGTGTACAAACCAGTGCTGCTGAGCAAGACTCAGAAATGTTCACTGCAAATGCTGTGACAGTGTGCTTTTAGCTGAGTAGAATTCACATGTTTGTGAACAGAATGCACAAGGTGTCCTGGTGTGAATGGAATGTAAATTTGTCATGTGAATTTGATAAAGACAGTGAATACTGTTAAAGATAAGTAAATGTATAGATTTGAGTTAAAATTGTATTATCTTAAAAGTTGCATTTTCTTTTTTTAGACACCTTCTGCTGTAAACAAGATAAAACAACTTCTTAAAGATAAACCTGAACATGTAAGTAAAGCCTCTCAAGTATCCAGTAAAAATTTTAAAATAATAGGCCAGCCAGAGATCCAAGGTGCCATGTTGGCCCTACCCCAGGGCACACTGAGCAGTGACTAAGACCTGGCCTGGTGGTTCGTTCCTATAATCTCAGCCCTTGGGAGGCTGAAAACAGGAGGATCACTACAAGTCAGATCTGTGTAGTGAGATGCTGTAGACCTTGTATTAAATATATATTTTTTTAATTTAAAGTTGTGTTGTGATAAAGTTTTGTTTTGTTTCTTGTTTCAGAACTTTTGTTTATTTATTTTTATGGCAGGCTCAGCCTGCCCTGAGGGCAGGGCTGGCGCAGCATGTGGTGCCGGGGATTGAACCACGGTCCCTGTAGCCGCCTAAGCTTTCCTAACCAGGTGCTTTAGACCACTGAACCATCCTGCTGGGCCCCGTGATAAAGTTTTTATTAGGAATTTTTTTGTTTGCTTTTGAGGTGCTAGGGGTCAAACCAGGGCTGCAAGCAAGCTAGGCAAGTACTCTACCATTGAGATATACCTGCAACCCCTCACAATTCTTAAAGTAATAAAGAGCGGGCTATTCAATAAAAAAGTTCCTGTCAGTCCAGGCTCCTCATTGTCATCTGTATTTCAAGAAGCAGCATCCTGGTGTTCTTCCAGAGACAGTGCGTGCCTTATGGCAAGCCAGATTTGGCAGCCTCCACACTGCTGTGGTTTTAGTGTGGATCCGAAGGTACTTGGAAGCACCTTGGGCCTCTACTTCCTGGGTGCAAATAGCATCCTCTCTATTTCAAAGCTCTGACAAGCAAAATCTCTCCTAGAGGAGAACACTGGCTTCTGGTGATTGTTTCTTTCTTTTTGTCTGTCTCTTACTGTGTAGATAAGCGCATTCTATATACACCCTGGTTACACCTTGCTTCTTGCCCACATCAGCCTAAAGATCTTTCTTCTGCCGCCTCCATTGCTGCCTGTATAGCATATGTCATTGAACAGGTTCAAGTTCTTAAACAGCCTCTAGTGGTAGAAGACATCCGAGTTGTTTCCTTGAATTGCTGCCATAAGCAGTCAGCAGCCAGGTCCATCATTGGTGACCTATGGCACATGCCCCTCCACAGACACACAGAGCCCTCTGTTGGCACTAGAATATTTGGGGATTTTTTTTCTAAACAAAAACCTCAAAGCCGGGCGTGGTGGCACATGCCTGTAATCCTAGCACTTGGGAGGCTGAGGCAGGAGGATCGGTGCGAGTTTGAAACCAGCCTGGGCTACAAAAGTGAGCTCAAGGCCAGCCTGAACTGCATAGCTAGCGAGACCCTGTCTCAAAAAGACCAAAAAAAAAACCCTCAGTATTCAGGTGGGCTGCAGTTTGGTCACTGTCTCTGAAAGGTTTACCATCACTGTTCTGGACATGAAAATGTAAGTTAATATATCTGTAAAATGTATCCCTGGATATAGAACTCCTGAGTTAGGCTATATACAGCTTAATCGTAGTGCGTTCTTAACAGTTGATTGAAAAAAAAAAAAAAAAAAAAAAAAAAAAAAAAAAAGGGGCTGGGGAGATAGCTCCGAGGCACAAGTGCCTGCTGGGCAAGTGCAAGGTCGTGAGTTCGAACCCTGGTCCCACCAAAAAAAAAAAAAACCAGTTGTGAATTGTCAGTAATTAAGTGGGGGGTCACACTGGCAATCCCAATACTGAGGAGGTGGAGGCAGGAGGACCATAAGTTGTCAGCCAGCCTAAGCTACATAGTAGCAAGGCCAGCTTGGAATACATAGTGAGACCTTATTTCATAAAAAAAAAAAAAAAAAAAAAAAAAAAAAAAAAAAAAAAAAAAAAAAAAAAAAAAAAAAAAAAAAAAAAAAAAAAAAGCTAATAAGCAGACAATAGAAAGAATAACAGCAACAAAAAGACTACATTATTTTCTACATTCTACTGTAAAATCACCATGACAATATAATGAAAGGGCTCATACCTCTATCCTAAAAATTATGAAATGTAACAGATGTCAGTGTTCCAACTCAGGTCACACAGGCTGATGACATAAAGTGAACAAGTGAAACAGGAAATGAGTTTGTAGATTTGAGGGATGTTTGTTCATACTGACGTTTAAAAAAGTGTGATTTATAGCATGAGCAATCTCTTCTCCAAATTCTAGTTACCTAACACTGTATTTTTACTTTCCCTGCAGTAATGGGAATTGACCCCATGGCCTTCGTATTTAACTACATTCCTAACCCTTTTTCATTTTGAGGCAGGGACTCACTAAGTTTCCCAGGCTATGCTTGAATTTGTAGTCTTCCTGCCTCAATCCTCCCAGAGTACTGTGTCTACAGTCATGCCCCACCATGCCCAGCTCATGTACTTTTAAATGTCTGTATTCTGCTCCTAATGTTTGGCCTTCTGCTTGCAGAAGACTGTAAACAGTCTTCTTCTTGTTTACAAAGATAAAAACTAAATGAAACAAGTACTTATGCCACGTGGCCCAGGAATTTGTCTGAGCAGTTTTCCATTCTGAGCATGTGAATTCTCTCAAGTGTCCTGAAGTTGGTGCTCTTAAGGTGAAAATGGCCGCTTGGTGATTGCTTAATCACACATTACTGCAAATCAGAAAGTTAGTCTCTACCAGTGAAATCATATGTAAGATTATAATACTTGACTACTTAAATGACAAAATTAGCTCCCTTAGGTACTGTTGGAAAATTGCATTAAGGTAGACATAGGTTTGGGAGAGGGTTGGTTGGTTTGGTTCAGTTTTTAGCAGTACAGGGCATAGAATCCAAGACTTTATTACTGACCTATGTCCCTAACCCATTTTTAAAAATTTTTTACATTGAGACTTGGTTTTGCTAAATTGCCTAAGCGAGGCACAAACTTAAAATCCTCTTGCCTCAACCTCCCAGAGTGTAATTACAGGCAGGCACTGCTGTTTCCGACTAGATATTACTATTGTGAAAGTGGTATTTGACCACTTTTTAATCTACTTTATGAACAAGAGCCTGCCTGGCAAGTGCAAGGTCGTGAGTTTGAACCCCAGTCCCGCAAAAAAAGAAAATTACTTTATCATTATTTTTTGGTGGCACTGGGGATTGAGTCCCGGACATTGAACATGCTGTATTCAGTGCTACTGAGCTGCATTTAAAACTGACTCTAAACTTCTCACATTTGGTTAGCTGCCTGCTTTTTTTTTTTTCACATATTTAAGAATATTTAGGGGTCTGCCCTAGAAAGAACATTCCTATAGAGAGAGATTTGCTGGCTAGAAGGTGGCGTGGAAAACCCTAACCAAGGAAACTGCAAAAGAACACTTTAGGGTGAGCCAGAGCCAAAACATTTTTAAGAAAGTACAGTGTTGAAGAAGGTATCTCTGTCATCAGGTTTGACTTTTATTGAAACTCTTCCCCTCTTAAGAAACATTATTGCTGACCTAGGTGTTTAATAGTAAGGGGAACATGGCTCAGTAGTGAAGCATTTCCTGACTTGGCAATCCTCAGCACAGTAGAAACGAAGAGTAATTAACATAAACTGGTACAGTAGGATACTGTGTGGGTATTATATGACAGTTTAAAAAGTTAATTCCATGGAAGAATAATGTCTTGGGTATATAAACAAAATCAAGAGTAAAGTTTTTATGTCTAGGTATAATAAAAACTTTTGGTTTTATGTATGACTAGAACTGGAAGAAAGAAAAACAAACTTGTTTGACTATAGGATTTTTCTTTGTCTTGTTTGTTTATAGTTGGGAGTTGTTTATTTAATTGGTTTTTGGATCCTTGCTGGTGTTCCATTTTAAATTACTTATGCAGCCATTTTATAACCAGAAATCCAATAAATGCATTTTAGCTTAGGAGAAAATGAATAGTTATAATAGCCAAGCTTTTAGCTAGTATAATGATTCAATTCATTCTACATTAGAATAAATCTGTTTTCAATTTTTTAGGTAGGTTTAAAAGTTGGCGTCCGAACCAGGGGCTGTAATGGCCTTTCCTACACTCTAGAATACACAAAGACAAAAGGAGATTCTGATGAAGAGGTTGTTCAAGACGGTGAGTGTTTTTTGTTTCTTTTTGGGTTGTTTTGTTGTTGTTGTTTTGTTTTGTTGGTTGGTTGGTTGGGGTTTTTTTGTGGTTTTTTTGTTTTGTTTTGTTTTGTTTTTGTTTTTTGTTTTTTTTTCTTAAAATCTTCAGCCTGGGTGGTGTGGTGAGCAAGGTTCAGAGCAGGTGTCACAGGAACTGCTCCATGTGAGAGGTGCAGCCTGACAGACTCCAGATGCCAGTGGATCAGCACACAGCAGTGGATGGTGTCTTAGTTACTTTTTACTCCTTGCTGGGACAAATACCTAACACCCAAAATGAAGGAAGGAAAGGTTTATTTAGCTCACAGTTACTGGAGGTTTCATTCCATACTTGGCTGGCTCCAAGGCAGAGAGACACAATGCAGAGGCCTGCAGTTCATGACAGCAGAACAGCAACAATGGCAGCAGAGGCACCGGAACAACCAGGGGAGCAGAGAGCAGCAAGTTTGTCTCTCTCTCTCCATATTACATTCAGGCTCTCTGCCTCATCCTATCTGCCTTAGGCCACACCCATAATCCCAGGAGTTCTCAGACCCATAAACCCATCAGTACTAAAACACATAATCCCAGTGGATCATGAGTCAAGTCTCAAACTCTAGAAGTCGCCACCCCATGATTGCATGAGGCTTTGGGGGGACCACTAGACATAAACCATAACAGGTGGAAAGGAGCCCTATCACCCCTCTTTCTGATGAAGAGACCAAGACACACATCAGTGGCCTCATGACATTTAAGCCAGTTTTTTACTTAGGCTATGCCCTTTGTAACAGAGATTATTGGGTGAGTTTTCTGTTTATTTCAACTCTGAATGCTCACATGGTATCCTGAAAGGTCATAGGATCTTCCAGCTTCAAAGTGAACGAGCCAGGCATTTTTATGTGTATGGCAAGTAATGGTAACTCATAGCTTTGAAGAATTTCTCAATCCGGATTTTGAATAAAATTTTCAGTTTTTTCATGATTTGACAGCAAACTTGCTCCAACCCAGTGGTATGATAGAAACCTATTTAAAACAGATAGTACTACAGCTTGAAGAGCCAATGTGTGTGTGGGTGTACAATGGCAGTTACAGGTCTGAAGGGTCCCTAGCTAGCTTGTAACTGCCTGTGTGGGAAAGTAAAGCATAGAATCAGAAGCCTGCTTTCATCTTATTAAACCAGACATACCAGCCAGCAAAGACTATGTCTTTTAGACTTTTTTAAAAAATACATTGCTTTTAAGATCAAAATGTCATGAACTGCCGGGCGTGGTGCCTCACGCCTGTAATCCCAGCACTCGGGAGGCTGAGGCAGGAGGATTGGTGCGAGTTCGAGACCAGCCTGGGCTACAAAAGTGAGCTCAAGGCCAGCCTCAACTGCATAGCGAGACCCTGTCTCAAAAAGACAAAAAAAAAAAAAAAAAAATGTCATGAACCTTAATATTTTCAACTTACAGTCTGTAATTATATATAGTTCATATTATATAATGACTCGGTCGTTCAGAAGGAAAGCTTTTTTTTTTCAAACAAAAGGTCTTTATTGTAAGGATTCCTGTGGTGACACTCCCTTCTCCTGAGCTGGATCCCAGCTAAGGAGGCTGAGGCAGGTGAAACACAGGCTGGGAATCTTGATGAGACCTGTTTAGAAATTTTTTTCAAGGGCTGAAAACATTCTTCAGAACAACAGCTCTGGGTTCATTCTCTGTTAACAAATACACAAATAAACCTTTTATACCAGTTATGATGGTCATCATTAAAATTTAAAAGTATAGCTTTTAACAATGTCAAGATAATAACGTTCCATTTGCTATACCAGTAAAGCTATTGACTGCCCACCCTGTGGATAGAGATGCTATGTAAGGAAAACTTTAACTCTATTATATGTGCCAAGATGTCACTGTCTTTAATTTTTTTTTTTTTTTTTTTTTTTTTTTCTGTTCCAGGGATCGAACTCAGGACTTTGCACTTGCCAGGCAGGTGTTTATGCCATGGAGCTATCTCCCTGGCCCCAAGATGTCAATTTCTACATACATAATTAAGGACTATTATTTTTTTCAACCGATAACCAAAACAGAACTACCATATATTAAAAGTCTTGTACTCTTGTTAAGACAGTCCTTTGCATAGTTTTAGGCTTGGCAATGTGTTGATAAGGATAGGTGGGATAGCATTGCAGTGTTTCCATGATTATTCCTGACTCCATCTTCACACATGGAGTGTGTGGGTGTAGGCCTGGGGTTGAGGAAAAGAGCACTTACCTAGCATGCACAAGGCCTTGGCTGTGATCCCCAGCACCACAAAGGCAGATGAAACTAATACTGAAAAGGTACACATTTGTTCACACCACAGATTTAAAAAGGTAAATGAGGCCCAGCGGGATGGCTCAGTGGCCTAAAGCGCCTGCTTAGGAAAGCTTGGGTGGCTTTGGGGACTGGGGTTTGATTCCCGGCACCCCATGCTGTGCCAGCCCTGCCTTCAGGGCGGGCTGACCCGGCCATAAAAATGAGTGAATAAACAAACAAAGGTTCTGAAACAAGAAAAAAAGAAAGATAAATAAAAATTTTTTTAATTTTTTTTTCTTGTTTCACAACTTTTGTTTGTTTGTTTGTTTATTTATTTTTTTTATGGCCAGCTCAGCCTGCCCTGAGGGCAGGGCTGGTGCAGCATGTGGTGCTGGGGATTGAACCGCAGTCCCTGCAGCCACCTAAGCTTTCCTAAGCAGGCGCTTTAGACCACTGCGCCATCCTGCCGGGCCCCAATAAAAATTTTTTTAAAAAATGAATGAATAAACAAAGGTTCTGAAACAAGAAAATAAATAAATAAATATTTTTTTAAAAAAAGGTAAATGAGTACAAGCAAAGGCAAGTTGTAGTTTTGTGCGGAGTTATGAAATTCACTTGTGTAAAACAATCTGACCTAATTGGTTTCCACAGAAAGTGGGGACGCAGTGCTCAGCCCTCCCAAAGGGATCATGAAACCTCTTGAGAAGCTTCCTGTTGTGGCTGCTACTTAAGGTTCCCTTGTGCTTTGAATCGGCAGGTTACATAGGTGCATGCTTTATGTGACACATGTTTTCTTTCCTCAAGGAGTCAGAGTATTCATCGAAAAGAAAGCACAGCTGACACTTCTAGGAACAGAAATGGACTATGTTGAAGACAAATTGTCCAGTGAGTTTGTCTTCAATAACCCAAATATCAAAGGAACTTGTGGCTGTGGAGAAAGCTTTAATATTTGAAATCTCAGGACTCTTCTGACTATGAAACCCAGGAAAGCTTCCAGGAGCC
>PVJA010023206.1:0-33309 GCA_004027025.1 Myocastor coypus | reverse complement strand
TTTTTTTTTTTTTTTTTTTTTTTTTTTTTTTTTTTTTTTTTTTTTTTTTTTTTTTTTTTTTTTTTTTTTGTCTTTTTGAGACAGGGTCTCGCTATGCAGTTGAGGCTGGTCCTGAGCTCACTTTTGTAGCCCAGGCTGGTCTCGAACTCGCACCAATCCTCCTGCCTCAGCCTCCCGAGTGCTGGGATTACAGGCGTGATCCACCATGCCCGGCATCATGAGGGTTTTGAGATGGCTCAAGAAAATTATACTTATCAATCAATAAATATGAGTAGTAAGCAAGCATTAAATCCTCTAGATATCTAGCCTTGAACCTCAAGGATTACTGACTTGTATGACCTGTTTTCCAGTAGTATTATTAGCTGTTGGATTTGTAACAAACTCTGTCAAGAACATTTAGTGTTGTCAATAGACAGAATTTCAATAAATGTTCTGTCAACAAATATTTAGACTGAGTACTAGAATATAGCCCATTTTACCAATTTGTTATATACCAGTCCAATTAGCTGACAGTCAAATGAACACAAGAAAATAGTCTAAAATATGAAAGAATGAAACTTTTTGTTGTTTTTCTTACTTCAGATGTGATGATGAAATGAAGGTATTAGAAAGTTGAAATTCTTTCCCTAGATAATTATATTGATTTTGGAAATGTGGGATGGGGGGAAGTTCACTAAGCACCTGTAATATTACATTATCCATGAAGCTGATCTTTGAATTTAATTGGATCTAAAGAATGAAACCATAGGCAATCAGGAGATAAAAGTAATCTTTGTATTTATAGGCAATATTTATTCTGCAGAGGAATATTTATTTTATGAAGGATCATTAATTTTTACTTAAACAAATAGCCCACTAAGCTATGGCATACTTAAAAGATGATTTTATTTAATCATTCCCCCTAGTACATGATAAATGTCCTAGAAATGTTTATGGATTATTTGTAAATAAAATAAATGAAAGAGTTGATCATTAAAAAAGGGATAGCATTCTACTTGTTTTAAAAATTTAGAACAATAGATCTATATTGAAATTGAAAATTGTTTTTTTTTTCTTTCCAAGCAGACTTTGTTATGACTTTCAATAAATTCTAAAACAAGCAATATTCAAAAACTGATATTTTGTCTGAGTTCTTTCACTGGACATTTATTGCAAAGCATCTATGCAGCAGTCACTGTACCAGCACTGGAGTTCCCAAGCAAGACCACTGCTACTTGGATTAATTCACAGTGCACTCGAAATGAGTCATGAAATCACTTCTGTGGTCTAAGTAAAACTTTGATTTGCAATATGAACCAATGAGATATGGTGGGGATAGGGATAGAAAACGTAAAATGATAACAGAACAAGCACTACAGTTAAGCAAAAGAGTTTAGCTTTGCTTTCCAAAACATTTTGGTTGTACAGAAGTAGGGAGGTAAAACTGAAAGTGTGTGTGTGTGTGTGTGTGTGTGTGTGTGTGTGTGCATGTGCATGTGCATGCATAACCAGAGGACAAAAGGACTCTGTTGCTACAGTACGTAAAATACCAACCTCCTCTTGGTTAGTATCAGTCTCTGTGGACACTTGACTGGCTGCCGTTCTCAGAGGCCTCGCTGAGTACCTGTTATGTGGATACACATCCATGCAATCATCATATTAAAGCCTCTTCCAAGTCCTACAGTGAGGACCATTATGTTGCTTTGATCACACATGTCCCTACTGTTGTCCAAGGTGAACTTCGAAGAACACAGAACAGAGAGGAAAATGGCTTCCAACTTGGCCCTAGAGCATTTGCTGACACTAATTGACCAGAGACTTCTCCTGGGGTGCTGTTTGCTTCTCTCTGTTCCTTCTGATGTTCCATACAAAGAGAACACTCATCAAGCCGTTCTGCCTCTGTGGTGATGTCTCTGATGTTGAAAGAGACCAGACTTTTGCTGGAAGGCATCTCCACGCTCCATACACATGTAGTTTTTCTTCATTATGGATTCTTATGTGCTGATCGAGGTGTGAGTTTAGTCAAAAGGCTTTCTGGCATATTTTACACTTGAATCATTTCTCCCAGGTGTGAATCCTGTGATGCCGAATGAAGTCTGAGGTCAAACTGAAGACTGCCACACTCATTACACCAGTGGCTCTTGCAGTGACTATGGACTCTCTGATGGTGTGTGAGAAGCAGGGCCTGACTAAAGCTCGTCCCACACTCTTTACCCTCACAGGGTTCCTCTTGACTGTGAATTCTATGGTGTCAATTAAGGTGACAGCTATGCCTGAAGTTCTTTCCACAATGGATGCACAGAAAAGGTTTCTCTCCAGTGTGAATTCTGAGATGCTCCAGAAGGCTTGCATTCTGACTGAAGATTTTCCCAAACTCTTTGCCCTGATAAGGCTTCTCACCGAGGTGGACTTTCTGATGTGTGACAAGGTGTGAACACCTCTGAAAGGCATTCCCACACTTGTGGCACTGGTGGCCTTTCTCTCTGGGAGAGGTTTCTGATGCCCAGTAAGTGCAGAATTTTGGCACACTTCTGAGTCACACAGCTCTCCTCCTGTATGTGTGCTTCTTGTATTCACTCAAGTGAGTGTGGGGGCTTGCCCTGCTGCCTTTCCAAGGTAGAATTCTCATAACGAGCTTCTCTGGGTTCAGCTTTCTTCTGGGGTGACTCCTCTGTTCCACAAGCGTCTATTACAAGCTCTCCACGATCAATCTGTATCTCCTCATCCTCCTCTTCCTTAGGCTTCTGAATTCTAGTCCCAGGTAGGACCTGCTGTGCCTGCACAGCTCTGAGGCAGTCTGGTATTTCCACAAGCACTGACTGTCCTCTTTTCGTGGTCTGGGTCCTTTACCTCCTGCTGTCCTTGTCCTCTACGCTCCAGCAAAAATTGTTTTAAAAATGTTGGTTTCCCACTTGGATGAGTTGGAGATAGAAAAGGAAAATTTTAAAAAATATTTTAAGAAGGGAGACAGTCTTAAACAAAGGAAGAACATAGGACAGACTTGTAAAAGGAAGAAATCGAAGCATGAACACAAAGGATGAGAAAACTATGAGAAGATAAATACTGGCAGAGAAAGCAAACCAAAACACAAAGCAAACTGTATTCAAAAGGCAGGGAAGGATAGGCCCTAGCCCATCAAGGTCAGTAAGGACTCAGGATATAAGAGAACCTGTGCTGTAATATCCTATAACTCAGAGGTTTCCCAAATTTTCTGGTCAAGGAGATTATGGGACCTCAGAGGAAAGGGATAAATGAACTATAGTGTGTCTAAGGAGAGTCACCCAGAGAAAAATATTCTCTCAGGCTTTCACAGAAAGCAAACTGGCCAAGCAATGGCTATGACTCATCCCGAAGGCTGACACTGACAATACTTCTACAAAGCACTGTATATGGTTCCAAAGTTACAGAAGATGAATGTTTTGTTATACAGGTCTTACTTTGACTTGCCCTTGATCACCCAGCAAAAAAGCTTAATTACGAGGCATGAAACACAGAGCTGGACTGATGAGATGAGCTATAGGAGGTTTGGATCAATAGCCTCCAACATTGCAAGTTTCAATGGTGGCCCAGTGCAACTGTGGAACATTGGACTGTGTATACATCTGCTTTCTCTTAATTCAAAGAGAAGAATTTGTTTTTCTTTCCTTAGTAACATCAATAGGAAGGTGGGTCATGCACACACACTGTGCTCTGTATAACTATTGTGAGAACGATATACAATGTGTCAACTGTTTAAAAAAGAAAGAGAAAAAAAATTAATGTTTATTGAAAGTCTTAATGTTTAACATTAATCTTATACACTGTTATCTGTTAATCTAAACTGATCCAATGATGAAAATATGTAATATAACCATTGTTAAATTAAAAAAAATTAAAAAAAATAGAGATTACTCTCCCTGAAGAAAAAAAAGGCAGGGAAGGAGACTGCACTAGAGTCAGGGAGGAGAAGGTATTGACCAGGCTGACTGGACAAAGAACTGATACCCTAGGGCTGTTCACTTTCCAGGGAGTATCGTCTTCCATCAACATATGGAAGAGCAGGCCTGCTGTTTCACATCTTCAGAATTTATTTTTTTATTTTATTATCATTTTTTTCAGAATTTATTTATGAAATAAGTTTTTATATTTTCATGAAATTCTAAAGTTTTTTTTTTTTTTTTTTTTTTTTTTTAAATAAGACAGTCTCATTGTGTAGCCCTGGCTGGCCTTGAGTTCACTCTGTAGCCCAGGCTGGCCTCAAACTTTTGGTCATCTTCCTGCCCCAACCTCCCGAATGCTATGATCACAAGTCTGTGTCTCCACCCTGGGCCATAAATTCTAAAGGTTTTTCTCATGTCTGAAATGCATCAAAGTTTAGAAGAGTTCAGAAGGTGAGGTGTTTTTTAAAATCTATTTTTCACTTGCAAAACAACCTAATCACTTTATTTTGTGATCTGAAATTATAGCTGCCATATCCACAATGTTTAACTTAATGTTTATTTTATTCTTAGAAAACTTAAGAAGAAAATCTTCAAGTTTTTACTGGTTTGTTTGCATTCTGTGAAAAAAGTAAGCATGCCATTTAGAACAAAAGATGTACAGACAATGGTTGAATTCAAATAGGACAATTTTTTTTTTCACTGGATTTAATCTTATAAAGCAGGCATATTCTTTGGTTGACTGATAGGCTAATTAACCACATTTGATGTGCACATTGTAAATATAGATCAAGACGTATTTTATAAATATGTATAATTACTATACATCAATTAAAAAAGAAAAGAAAAATAAAAAATATAAATGTATCCATAACTTTTTCATTCAGAAAGTACAGTGGATTAGGTATCATTTTAGGTGCGTTTTTATTTGTAAGCTATTATGGAAAATTTCCCACTTATAACATTTGACTAGATTAAGAAGTTATAAAATAAATTTTGTTTTCTGTTCAAATCAGAAGTTTCTAGCACCATTTGAACAAAAAAATTTACATAAAATAAATATATTGGGAGGTCCTCTGAAGTATGTAGTCACTTATTTCCCTGTTAAGTGACTCCCGTGTCCCCCCTCCCCCACACCTGGCTTTCCACCCGTCAGACTCAGATGATTTCCCCTGTATCCATTCACCCCTAGCTTGTTATTTTTGGTATTCACCCAAAGGTGTACATCAATTACTTTGCTGAAACTGTTTCTCTTGCCAGGGGGGAAGTTCCTGTGTGTGGTTATTGATGTTCTGGTCTAAGTCAATAAAAGACAAAGAAAGAATGGAAGATGATTTGTGGCGGTTATACCTGCAGGCAGCTACCATGCACAACAAGAATTTCACTTCATTTTTTTCAGAAGATGATGGGGTTTAGTTTCTCCAAGACAAAGAAGGAATAGACTTCTTCGTGGTAGCCTTGAGGTTAACTGGATCCTAGTCTTGGGCTCAACATGGGTTCAGTCCTTCTATAGTTCTCTGTGCTTTGCCAACAGACGGCTTTGAGTCTGAAGGCATTGGACACGATTGGACACGATGCTTTTTGTTTTGCGGTTCTTCTGTGGGCCTTTCCACCCTCCCCTCACCCCAGTTTTATTTTTAGTGATTGATCTTGCTTCTAAAATTACTATGGGCCCTAGAAAATCATTAAGATAACCAAGATGACTTGTGAACTGCGCAGCAGGTACCCCTTCCTGCCCTTGTGAATTCCAAGGGCCACAGCATGACCAGAACTGTGTATAATACAGTCAACTCCAGAGCTTTGCAACTAATCCATTGGCTCAAAGACATAGGTTCATAAAATGTTTGTGCATTTGTCTGTTTCTTTTTAAAATTAATTAATTAATTAATTAATTAGATACAGGGTATAGCCACACTGTTCAGACTCATAGTGATCCTCCTGTTTCAGCCTTCCCAACACTGGAGCTGCCACAATATGTGCTACCAGGGATCAAACTCGAGTCCTTGTGCTTGCCAGGCAGGTGATTAGACCATCAAGCTATCTCCCCACCCCTTTCTGTTTCTTAAAATTATTTCCATCTGGGCATGGTGGTGCATGCTTGTAATCCTATCCCTCAGGAGGCTGAGGTAGGAGGATCATTGCAAGTTCAAGACCAGTGTGGACTACAAAGTGAGTTCAAAGCCAGCCTGAACTGCATAATGAGACCCTATCTCCAAAAGAGCAAACCAAAACAAGAAAAACAAAAATCATTTTCAGGTGGGGAGTGTCTTGTACATTTTGATATGTACAGAAAATATAATTTTCTTTTGGCTATTTTTTTTCTGAGCCTTCTAGTAAATTCTGAGGAAAGCAGAGGGTAAGTGCTGGACTCCCCACAGCACCAAACAAGCATGACTTGTACTTACTCTGGGTGGTCTTCCTGCTGGGCAGGGATGTGCTGAATAACTTCATAAATTGTGCTGTGCACATCCTGTCCTGACACAGCATCAGAGCTGGGAACAGGGCTGCTTTGCATCTAGAAAAGGGGTACACAAAAATCCCCAAATTAATCTAAGACTAGACAAAGTTTCTTTCTTTCTCTTTCTTTTCTTTTCTTTCTTTCTTTCTTTCTTTCTTTCTTTCTTTCTTTCTTTCTTTCTTTCTTTCTTTCTTTCCTTCCTTCCTTCCTTCCTTCCTTCCTTCCTTCCTTCCTTCCTTTCTCTTTCCTTTCTTTCTTTTCTTTTTTTCTGTATTTATGACAGGGTCTACAGGTCTCACTATGAACATTGGACTCATAGTGATTATCCTGTTTTCAGCCTCCCAAGTGCTGGGATTACAGGTGCGCATCACCAGCCTCAGTCTCAATTGCTGTCTAGGTGCTCCAGAGAAGGGGTCAACCTTGCATGCTAGGGATTGAACCCTGGACACTGCGCTCTGCCTAAGTGAGTGCTTTATTCCAGTGAGCTATCAGGCCAGCCCTAATATTTCCATTCTGTTGTGTAGCTGATAACATCCAGCAAAAGTGATTATGCAAGAATTAGAACTGTTTCTCATCCCTAGAATCCTATCTCCTTGCAAGTGCTCTGTACTTGCCCATTGGTGGTGTCTATGCAGCCTAACTCTATGGTTAGAAGAGGGACAGCTATACAAGCTATTATATGTTTTGGTAAGAAAAAAGCTGGCAATACTCTTCAGGAGACAAAACAAAAGTGGATACATGGCAGTTTGAAACAAGAAAGCATAAATGCTCATCTTTTATATTACATCTTAATTACTCTTCCGACATTATTTGCCATTTATATATAAAGATAGCTTAAAAGAAAAAAATAATGCATGACAAGCTCTACTCACATTAGAAGTCAGTCAAGACAATATCAAGAAACAGCATGCAGGGGGAGATGCTTTTGTTTGAATGTGTAATGGGCCCTAAAAACTAAACACGTGGCTAAAATTAGAAAGAATATTGTCTTTGTCTAGGAAAACATGTTGTTTTGTTGAAAATATTTTATGGAAACTGACATTCGTGTTTTTAAATTCCCACTGCCTCTATTTCCTTTTCCCTAAAAACACAGCCTTTGAATTAGAGTCTGATTTTCCTCGTCACCCACTTCATGTTTTCTTCACGCTTCTGTGTGTTTGAGTCTCCCTGTCTGTACCGCTTCATCGGGAAGAGTGCACTCCGGTTAAGTCTGAGCAGCTCTCCGGCTCACCCTGGTCAAACCTGCTAGGTCCTGGATTTTTGCTCTTCTGTGGTCTCCATTCCCACTCCATTTATTAAAGTTCTGCCTCATCATTCTGCATTGAGGACATCTGATTTACATTTTGTACTTGAAATAGGCTCTTGATTTCTTTGCACATGGTAAAAACTGTCTATAGACAATCACGAATTTCCTTAACCTAATATTAGGACTGTTAAATAACAAATGTGTCCATTTTATACAATTGCCTTCTGTCTGATTCCTGAAATAAGTATTAAATGGACATAAAATGTACAATTGTTAGGGGGCAAAGTCTCTCATTTATATAGATAACCCCCAAAAAGGAAATCCCAAGAGATTATTTTGATTTTTAAAGACTAATGTATTAGTAATTCCATTTGGCTGTGCCCATGTTTGTCTCAAAATGTGGGCTGCACCCTGGGCTTCTGCACTGAGCTCAGTCCCTAGAGTGCTGTTATTTCCCTTCTTAACTTTCAGCCTGAGATTTTGCTGCTGCTTCTGCTCCTCCTCCTCCTCCTCCTCCTCCTCCTCCTCCTCCTCCTCCTTTTTCCTCTTCCTCTTCTCCCTCTCCCTTTTCTCCCTCTCCCTTTTCTTATTCTTCTTTAATGTTATGGCCAGCTCAGCCCCGCCTAGGGGTGGGGCTGGCACAGCATGTGGTTGCAGGGATCAAACCACGGTCCCTGTGCTTGCCTACTAAGCTTGCCTAAGCAGGCGCGTTAGACTGCTGAGCTATCTCGCTTCTGTTAGTATTTCTCCTCTGGTCAAGGCCATCATCTCTGATGCCAGCGTCCCCATGTGGCCGTCATTCTCACTCCCTCACCCGGACTCCCCTCCTTTGGTTGCTGCTTTTCATTTCTCTCTACTTCCCCAGAGCACCTGCTCTGGCCAATTAAGAATCTCAGCAGAATTCTCAGGAGTTTCATCTTCGACAGTGGGCATAGCTCCAAATTAAGTTCTGCTTATGACAGGAACGAGTGGGGCTTCTGAGATGCAATGAAAAGATACGTTTTTGTGCTTCAAATTCTTGAGAAGTGTTAACACGAGCACTAACCCTGGAAACTCCAGGAGCATCTGGAAAAGCAACAAATTCATATATTCCAAAGTCATCCAGAGCATCTTCATGGCCTGAAATGGAAAACAGTGCTACTTACAAACCCAATGTTTTGATTGCTATTGCTTTAAAAACCATTATAAAATTCATCTTCATCGTCCATCTTAGATGGTTTATGTACAAAGCCAGTGGCAAATCTCCTAAGCCCCTTTGGTCCTATTTCTGTGAGTGATACTGAAATTGACTGCATATTGAGTGATACTGGAAATGAATTCTTTTGAAGCTGAAAATTGAAACCAAACTGGAACAATTACTTTTAAAGCCTGATGTGGGAAGAACATATCACATATTCAAATACACAGATGTGGACAGCCTTATCTTTTATAACCTTCAGTTATCAGAGACTCATGGACCCTAAGCCTTCAGCCAGATGTCACAGCAGCTTTTGATCCCCTCATAATATTCATTTTCTCTTGCTAGATCTAACAGAGACCATCAGAAATGAAAAGAACATGTAAATAACTATGGCAGCTTCAACATACAAAATAGTACAATGCAATACTGCATCCACCTGAACTTCATCTATAGAGTACTGGGGTTGGGGGTGGTCTGGATCAACTAGATGGTCTCCCATTGAGTCACTGTAAAGTGAGCAAGGCCTAGAAAAGGGCAGCAACCATATTTATTAGGCATTCAGATATCATACTAGGTTCTTCATCTTTATCCTTTTATTTAGTTCTCATAAAGAAAAGGACTGGACAGAAGTCTTTATCTCTGTCATAGATGAGAACATTGAGGTCAAGGAAAATAAGTTTCCTAAGGAGAATGTGGCATACACAGGACAGATATCCAGGTCTTGAGATGCCTAGGCCCAAGCAAAAGCTCCCTTGTTTACTTACATCACTTTGCACAGTCAACCATGAAAGCCGGTAGGGTCAATGGGGACAAAGAGGGAGGATGAGGCCCTGGCAAATCTCTCTATTGGCTTCTTCTTAGGATGGAGCTGCCAGGATCTCATGGGAATAACATAGCTCATTGGGCATCTTCAATATAATAATGATAGGTCAGTGCATAAGTACTCAGCAGAACACAGTAACCACATGCAAGTGACTTCTCTCTAATCCTCAGTCATCCTGTTGGAAGCATCCAGACTGACCTTCTGGACTTGGGCAGCTCACGTTACACCAACACAGGGATAGCATTTGTAAAGGTCAGGGATGGTTAGAGCTGTACTGGTTTTGCCTTATATGAATTCTATTATATGAATAATAATATCAACTCATACCATTAATTAATACCAACAATATTATTTAATATACTTTATCATACTTTTATACTTGAATTATATTTATTAATGTAATTGAACATTTCTCAATCAGGCCATTACCTGAAAATGTTTGAGCTTTTCTGTATTCTGTGTCTGGTCTGCAAAGACAAGTAGATATTTCAGTAGGGATAACTGAGGAAAAATATTCAAGGATAAATTATTTTCACAGAAACATGTATATTACCTGCCTTCTAGTTTCTGTTTTATGACTAAAGCCAAGGGAGAAAAAAACACAGTAAGGCATAATTTAGTAGACATATAAAATGTAAAACATTAAAAAAATTTTAACCTACCTCTGTAGGGTTGACATTTTTTCCATATGAAGAGAAAACACATAGATATAATCAAAAATAGTGATATTCCAGTTATAATTGCTAAAGGTGACAATGATTTTGTTTTTTGTGCAAACTTCTCCAGTCCTAGATTAAAAAGACAAATACATTTTAGAAATAAATAGCTATATAAACTGATGTGCTTATGATTATTCTTTATATTAAACAATATTGAAAATTTATCTTTTTTCCCACTCTATTCCAAGAAAGACACCAAATGGAAGGAATGTACTTATTTTAGGGTGGGCACACACACACACACACACACACACACACACACACACACACACACCCCTTTCTAGGGATCTAGGGATATTCATAGATGGAGATGTGAGCTTCCTGGGATTATACTGACACATTATACTAGAGGTAACAAATAATCATATTTTACTTAATTGTGTTGCCACCTTAACTTAGATCTATTTCAGCTCACTGTCTCTGTATGCCTAGATATTAGATGTGACCCCAGGTCTTTCTTTCCCCTCTAGTGTAATTCAAGAATGTGAATTTTCTAAAGAGTTAGGATAAAGTGCAAGAAAAAAGGCACTTAGTTTGATACACTTGCCTAATTTTTGATTAGTCATGCTATATCAATTAAGTGCATGTGATTGTCAACACATACTTAAAAGTCCAACTTTATGACTAAGATTCATCTATCTTTCTTTCTTTCTTTCTTTCTTTTTTTTTTTTTGTCTTTTTGAGTCAGGGTCTTGCTATGCAATTCTGGCTGGCCTTGAGCTCACTTTTATAGGCCAGGCTGGTCTTGAACTCGCACCGATCCTCCGGCCTCAGCCTTCCAAGTGCTGGGATTACAGGCGTGCGCCACCACGCCCAGCAAGATTCACTTTGTATTATGGCTGGGGGTGGGGGTGGCGCATCATGTAGTTCCGGGGGATTGAACTTTAGTCCCTGCGGCTGCTTAAGCTTTCCTAAGCAGGCAATTTAGACTGCTGAACCATCTTGCCAGCCCTTTGATTTTTAAAATTAATATTACTGTAGAAAATGTAGTAATAGCTAATACCCGATGGCATTTACATCATACAAAGCTCTGATGGAAGGGTACATGACAGGTATTAAGTCAATGAATCTTGCCAATTATCTAACTAAGCAGCTATTGTTTCATCAACTCCTTTTATGGGTGGAGGAAGCTGAAGCTTGCCCCAGGTCATTGAAGTAACAGTGGTAGCTAGGAACTATGAATCCAGGATCTTTCCTTTACAGTTTTTTTTTTTTTTTTTCTTTTTAAAGAACACAAAATAGTGATAAAAATGGCATTAGAAATGATACAAGTTTTCACGAAACAAAGTACTAGGAATTCAACAATGGTTGCTGTATTACATGATGCTATCTTCAAATTAGTTAGGGCTGGGGAGATAGCTCAGTGGCTTAAGCACCTGCCTGGCAAGCAGAAGGTCTAGAGCTCGATCCCTGGTACCACAAATAAATAAATAAAAATTAGTTATTTAGATTACTAGATATAAACATTTAAGATTTATTTAAAGAAAAACATAACAAAGAAGCTATAAGAAATACAAAAGAGGGAAAAGAAATCAGAGTAAAAAAAAATTTTTTTTGAGCATCAGCTGTTCCTTTCAAAAGATCAACAGAAAATGACAAGTATCCACACTGTTCTGCATATATACCTAAATTCATCTTTTCCCTTCCTTCACTTGGCCTTTTCCTCAGCCCAGTTTTTCCTTTCCATTCAACAATTTCTTTCCCTCTCATAGTATCTGCTATACCTTTTAGATTTTCATTACTGTTTCAGGTTCTCACACTAGTGAGATGATACAATGTTTGCACATGTGGATCTAATTTATTTTTCTTACATATATAGTCTTTAGCTGCTTCCATTTATCTAAAAATGCCTCAAATTTATCTTTTTATATAGCTGAATAATACTGCATTATGTAAAAATACCCTATCCTTTTTATCCATTCCTTAGTTGATGGGCATTTGGTGTTTTTTTTTTTTTCCCATAAGATTTAGCTATGACAAATTGTGCTGCCATAAATATGGGTACACATATATTGCTGTGGTATGATGAACTCAGTTTTTGTAAAAATACTCAGGTGAGGACTGGCTGGCTTGAATGGGATCTCCAAGCCTAGCCTTTTGAGGAACCTCTGTACTGATTTCCATGATGGCTGTACCAGCCTGCACTTTCACCAACAGCGGACAGAAGGGCTCCATTTCCCCCACAACCTCTCCAGCATTTGTTAGTAGGTGACTTCTTGATGATAGATAGCCACTCTTTCTGGAGTAAGATGGTGTCTCAGCTTTGTTTTAATTTGCATCTCTTGAATGACTAACAATGTTGAACATTTTTTGCATATATTTATTTGCCCTTTGTGTCTCTTCATGTGTGAAGTATATATTCATCTCAGATTCTCAGCTTTGGATTGGGTTTTTGAATTTTGGAGGCCTGGTTTTTTGAAAACTCTTTCTAGGTTCTAGATAGGAATTCTTTGCCTGATGGACAATCTGCTATAATTGTTTCCTACCTTGTGGGTTGTGTTTTTACTCTGTTATTGATTTTTTTCTTTTTTTATATTACGGCCAGCTCAGCCTGCCCTGGGGTGGGGCTGGTACAGCATGTGGTGCCGGAGATTGAACCACAGTCCCTGCAGTTGCCTAGGTTTGCTTCAGCGAGCGCTTTAGACCACTGAGCCATCTTGCTGGCCCTGAGCCGTCTCACTGGCCCAATTTCTTTTCATATGAAGAAATTTTTCAAAAAGATGAGATCCTAATTGTTGATTCTTTGAAGTATTTCCCATGCAGTTTAATTTTTTGAACCTAAGATATACCTAACGTATACCTACGTTAATATCACTTTTGGACTATAATGTGCTTAGTCATATAGTTATCCTGTACAGGAGGAAGGAATTATGATCACCAATAAATTGAGTCTTCTGTATCAACATAAGACTCAGATATTGATGCAGAAATGAATCATGACCTTTGACAGTCTGCCCAGATTATGATGGAAGTAAAGCCATATATACCACTTCCATTCCCTAGTAGAGAAAGGTCTGGAGAATTTGGGTGTGGTGAAGAACGCTAACTAGTCAGCTGTGGGATAAATATCAAGTCTCGTTCCTGTCAGACAATCAGAAAGCAAGTCCCCAGCAGCCAAGATAAACAGAAAGCCTTAATATATTTCACCCTCAGTTTAAATATATATTAAGTTCCTTTAGATCTCAGGTAGAAGAAATAAGTGCAAGATGATTTGAAATGAACTAGGATAGCAATTTATTGGTTCTAGTTCTAGACTAGAATATTAAAAAACTAATAGAAAGATAGCCTCTTTTGTTGTTGTTATGTATTGTAGAATAAAAGGTATTCTACTGTTAGCAAGTTGGCCTTTTTGGAGTGCTGTCTGTTCTTGAGTGATCTTTGTTAGGTCTTGGCCTTTTATACTCTTCTTTTTTTATTCAGACTTTGACACTGCGCTACAACTTCACAGGTAAGTTCTCTCCAAAGCATGCTATGACTTTAGGTGAGCCACTTGACTGCTATGATTTTCATAGCAGTAAAATGAGGCAGTGAGAATCATAGCGTTTTTTCCCTAAGTTTTATTTTTTTTAATAGCTTTTTGGTTGTATTCTTGTTCCAGTGATCAATGATTTGGCATACTAGGAGAGACTTACGTGAAGCTTATTACATAAACCAAACACTATCCAGTGGTATACTAGTAGCTTGGTCTCACAAAATTGTTTGAAGAAGTATGTACATGGACATTCTTTATTTTATTTACTTATACAAACGACATGTAGCACATAGTTTACAAATAAGTGAAATATGCAATGCTCTTGGTTGTGAATTACATATAACTAATTGAGTCTTGTAGAGTGTTTTAGTTGATTTTTACCTAATACGTTTTCCAACTATGGGTAAAATTCAACCATGTTTTGATTGGCATTAGACTTCAAATAAGTGCAGTCTCTGCCCAATTCAGTAATGTTAACATCACTGATGAATAAGCGTAGTATTAACATGAATGTTGGTTGGTCTTTACTAAGATGAAGGTGAAACAGTAATGTAGTACATTGAAACTTCATTTATTCATCAGAGTATTTTCTTTACTTTGGTGGTGCCAGGGATTGAACTCAGGACCTTGTGTGTACCAGGCAAGTGCTTATTCCACTGAGCTATCTCCCAGCCCCTCGTCAGTCTTGAAGGACTGCTGAATTTGTAAGAGTTTTTAAATTCTGAGAAGAAAGCTACATATAGTGGTGCATACTTATAATCCCAGCATAAACATTTTTTTTTTTTTTTTTTTGTCTTTTTGAGACAGGGTCTCACTATGCAGTTCAGGCTGGCCTTGAGCTCACTTTTGTAGCCCAGGCTGGTCTCGAACTCGTACCAATCCTCCTGCCTTAGCCTCCCGAGTGCTGGGATTACAGGCGTGAGCCACCACGCCCGGCTAACATTTTTTGGTGAAGAAAAATTTACTCTGATGAAATGTCCACATTGAACTGAACTATTTTTTTTTTTTTTCTTTTTTGTATTTTAGGGAAGGTTCTACAGGGTGTTCAGGGTCTCACTACTAGATTGGACTCCTGGTGACCACCTGTTTAGAGCCTCACCAGAGCTGGGATTCCAGGCCAGTGCCAACATGCCCACTCTCAGTTGCCATCTCAGCATGACCCGGGGGCAGAGCTGGGATGGCAGGCCCTGGGAAATGGGGATGGAACTCCCAGACCCTGCTTGCAGGTGCTTTAATCTGCTGAGCTATTTCCCCGGCCCTGAAGTAATATATGTTGTCTTAAATAATTTTTCTAATTCTTTCATAAGTTATCTGATACTGGTATAAATATACTGTCTTTCTACTGGATGTTTGTATGGTTTGTCCATCCTTTTGTTTTTCAGATAATACACAGCTAATATATATATATTATATGTATATATAATATATATAATATATGTATATTATATATATATATATATATATATATATATATATATATATATATTTTTTTTTTTTTTTTTTTTTTTTTTTTTTTTTTTTTTTTTTTTTTTTTTTTTTTTGAGGGACCGGGGTTCAAATTCCCAACTGTGCACTTGCCAGGCAAGCACTTGTGCCATGGAGCTATCTCTCCAGCCCTCCGATGTATATTTGTTTTCCACATACTAAGCAAAATTTTATCATAGCAGTAATAATGAAATTAATGAAAAAAACCCTCACAGCTTCACTTACAGGGACAGATAAAGAAGTAGTCCCAGAGAAACTAAAATATTTACCATAGTAAGTTCCAGAACAGAAACTGGTATGTAGGTTTTTATCTTCCTGGCTGGGAGTTTTTCTTCTGTTCCTTTGTGGTCATTTTTTTTTTTTTTTTTTTTTCAACTGACAAGTAGACTTTTCTAAGTCAGTTTTCTGTCTGACCTTTTCTAACACTGAACATCAGGTTCTTTGAACCACTTACTGCACAGTAGCCAGATGGCTTTCACCAAAATTCCACGATCCTGATCTCTCAATAAAAAGTGTTCTAACTTATTCTGTTCAAGCTCCTGTAATGTGCTTTACATGAACAAAATGTCAGAAAATCCTCTAATGGATTTCAGCTTGAAAATACAGATATAGTTATTATCTCAGAGCACATTTCATTTTAATGGTGAAGTTTCACTGTGACATACATCAATTTGCCAGACAGTTCTGTAACTCAAAATTCATAGTAGGTTTATTAAAAAATGATTAGTTGTCTTATGCTAAGACACATAGGATGCATTTCTTTTCCTTCATTTTAAACTTTTTGTCCTTTCTGGTATGTATTCACTAAAATGGCCATAGTTGCACGTTCCCTCCTGGATGGATCATACTCTTCCCATCTTCCATCCCTTGTTTCTTTAGACGACTTCCTCGGTGCCCTCCCGCCTCTTCCCTGAGCTACTTGCCCTATGTCAGCGAACCATCCTCTCGTGGCCATCAGTTGTCACCCTGAAGCCTTGTAGCTGAGGAAGGGAGATGAGGAATGGAGATGACACTTTTCTCAGAGCAGAGGATCTTTCTGGCCCTCTCCTCTTCCTGACTCTTTTTTTTTTCTCTCCTGGATCTCTGTTCTTAATACAGCTTCTCTATCCCAGAACGCAAATCCAAGAGCACAGCTGCGATGGTCTCAGACCCACACAAGTGGCTATTGGACAGAAGAGCTTTCCGAACACAACTTAAAAATAAGATGGTAGGGAAACTCTGACCCCATTAGCCCACAGAGTGTATAGAGACCCCAGTGCAGTTCTGAGCACTCACAACAGCTCCCTCCTTTCTCTTTTCAGAGAGATTACACTGCTCCTGAGCACAGAGCAGGTCTGTCTCTCCATTATTTAAACACGATTGACTCATTTACCAAAGCCTGAGTGGAAATGCTATTTGTGCTCTCCTTTGACAAACAAATAAAATGGAATATATGTTCAGTGCAAATATGGGCAAGAGGTGTGGTATCCATGGTATCGCATCCCTGCTGTCTAAGAGACTGCACTTAAAACAAGACAGCCATATGTTACCAGTCAGTGTGTCTATTTCTAGATCAGAATGGAGGCCTGAGCTCTCTCCTATCCAATCTGTTTAATGATGATGGCAACTGATCCACATTCCTGTGAAGATGAAGGCAACATACTGAAGCGTGTGCTATTTCCACACCCCACCATGATCCCACCTAACAGAGGCAGTTATTCTCTGGTAGATATTAAGTGGAAGTCACCCACGGTCTCGGGCTCTGGAATTCAGGGTTGTCACTCTATCTTAAACTACGGCCATGTAGCCTTAGGGAATTCTACATTTGGATACCTTTAATAAATGTGAACATTTGTGTTTTTTTTTTTTTAGCAGATAATTACATTTCTATAAACATTTTCATTATATAAAACATACATATTATACATCATAATAGTGATTTAGACTCAGCAAAAACTTTAAAATAGAACATCTACATTCAAAGAAGTTAGCAATTAAGGCAATAAAATCATAACTTTTCAAAATACAAATTATAACACATCATCTTAATAACTTCCTGGGAATTTCTAGATATTTTTAGTTACAGATGTTTGTGTACCTAATATGAAATTATATACACAATTGTAGTCAGAATTTAGGTTCTACATTGTACAATTTCAGTTATCTAGAATGATGCGGAAATACAGTCTTTACTTTATATGTCTATATGACCACAGTCCTAACAATATTCCCAGTGACACTAAGGGATACAGTTTGTATGGTGGTCAAAAAGAAAGTCTTTGAATTCAGTTATTATTTTATCACTTCCTAGCCATGAAGCATTGCCCATTGTCTCTGGTTTCTTTAGGACATTTTCTCTGAGATACTGAAAGGTCAATTAAAAATATCTCAGAATAAATGTGCATTATGGCCTACAGAGAGGTGGAAGTTGCCATCTGCTCCAAGTTTACACAGGCAGAAAAATGCACATCTAACTACCCCCATTTCCTGCCTCCCTCTCTTCAACTGATGGTGGTCAATAAAACTTTTGATTATTTCTTGATCTTGGTTTTTTTTTTTTCTTTTCTTTTCTATATCCTTGACCTTGGAGTCTTTTTAAATTCCACTTTCCTTTGCCCTCTACATTGTTTTGCTAAGACTTTTTTATTAGCTGCATTTTTTTTTTTTTTTTGCCTCATTGAAAAGTTTCATTTATTTCCTACAGCTTCACTTTGGCTATACCAAACATGAACTCAATTCTGGAAACATGTACAACATCTCATTCTTCTAAATGATTTCAAATTCCCCACAGTTCTTAAGATAACTTTTTCATCGAGTGGGTGGTCAATGGGTACAAAACTGATAATTACCAGTGATGGTCATTTATAACTGTAGGTTGGTGTACACTTAAACCTTCATTGCAGAGATCCGTTCATTTGGAAGATCAGAAAAATTAAATACTTAATAAAACATGCTCATATTACTTAATTCCTCCTTCATTTTTCTTCTGTTTGAGCTAAAGTTCTGTGAACATTTGGGAGTTGGAAAACAGCTCTGAAAACCACAAAGACGTCACTAATGTTGACAACCCTGAATCTCTCTGAAAAATAAGCACCTGCTCTTCTTATTTACTGTAATAACAAATGCCTGGTATTTGCACAGGTCAAACAGGTTTTTTAGATTTTGCAAAAGGCAGCTACATGACATTAAGATTGTAGCTGTGTTGGGGCCTTGGTAATAAGATCTTAAACAAATATTGGGGGCTTCTGATGTTATGAAAATACTCTGGTTGAATATTAATGGAGAAAGTTCAGGCGCTGGGAAAACCTTAACGGCAAAATACTTCTACGTATTATAGTCATGATTTCAATTGAAATGAGCATAAAGAATAAGTCTTAGATGACATTTTGCTTGTTATAGATTTTTATATGTTTACTTTATGGTTTGTTTTGGTTAGCTAATGGGAAGACAAGCTATAGATATTAAGCCTATAGATATTTAGTAAAATAGAAAGTGAAGGATGCACCTTAGCTGTTTACATGTTTATAGCTATTTTGGGTCATAAATGGGTATGACTGTTAGCATGAAATATTTTCTTCAGTGCCTATTCCCAGTGTTTGATCTGTACTGAATGTTTGAATAACAAGCGAATGAGTGCTTAATTTAAAAGCCATGAACACATATGCTTTGGGGATCTATATGGAAATGTACTATTTACTGCCCTAATAGAACATAATTCATGTAAAACATCTAGAGACGTATTCTCTAATATGGCAGCCACAGGAAAGTTGCAGCTGTTTATATTTAAATTAAAATTAATTAAAATTAACTTCTTCAGTTGCATAATCATGTTTTAACTGTACAAAAGTTGAATGAGATTAGTGACGACCATACTACCATACAGATAATAAAAATTTCCCTCATTGCATAAAGTTCCACTGGATAGTACTTTTCAAAAAAGTGTAGTACATCTCTATATTTAAAAAAAACAAAGGTAGTTTATAAATTCTAATATATACCAATGGTTTTGCAAATATGAGTATCCTGAACTTTATAAAGTTCTTAAAAGGAACTAAATATTTGCTCTTCAGTCTGTGTTTAATAGTCTCATAATTGTTTTGGGCTCTTTTTTTTTGTCTTTTTGAGACAGGGTCTCAGTATGCAGTTCAGGCTGGCCTTGAGCTCACTTTTGTAGCCCAGTCTGGTCTCAAACTCACACCGATCCTCCTGCCTTAGCCTCCCGAGTGCTGGGATTACAGGCGTGCGCCACCACGCCCCGCTCGTTTTGGGATCTTTAAAAATTTTTAATAATAGGGGCCAGGGAGATAGCTCAGGGGCACAAGTGCCTGCCTCATAAGTGCAAGGTCCTGAGTTCTATCACTGGTTAAAAAAAAAAAAAAAAAAAAAAAAAAAAAACTTAATAAAATTGACAGTTCTATGGTGGCAAATCAAGTGTCATATTTGTGCCTGTTATATATTCAGACTGACTGGCCTTACTTGTGAGATTTTCACACAACAGATCTGATGTGTCTCACCGAAAGCAGCCTTCCAAGGTGATATTGGTGCAAGTGGCCCAAGAGTCCCATACTGGAAGATGTAGCCCTAACGCTATAAGGATTATATTTTTGTTTCATTTAACACATCAGACTTCTCACTTATAGGCCCGATAGCAGGTACTATGGTTATAAAAATGGAGAGAGGCCATCAACAAAAGTAGTATTAATAGGCACCTTAACCACTGCTTCCTGTTTAAACCTGCCCCAGATTTTCTCCAAGTGGAATCTAATTCATATTTTTCTGTATACAAAAGACGTGACAGTAGCAATAGAAGTAATCAGACAGGGCCAGCAGGCTCAGCACCTGCTTAGGCAAGCCCAGGGACCTGGGTTCCATCCCTGGCATCACACGCCATGCCAGCCCCCACCCCTGGGCATATTGAGCCAGACACTGATACTGGGCATGGTGGTGCACTCCTGTAATTCCAGCACTAGGGAGGCTTAAAACAGGAGGATCACTATGAGTCTGAACTGTGTGGTGAGACCCTGTACCAAATACATTAGAAAGAAAAGAAAAAAAAAAAAAAGCAAATAAAAGAAGATGGCTAAGTTTTGATTTGCTGGGTTCATATGCTGTCTCTGCTAGTTCCAAGGAAAGACAACAGAGACATTTTTGAAGATATTTTGGATATCTTTCACATTTCTTAAAACAAAAGTGATTTCTATAGGAAGCCTAATTTTATGGACTTAACAGTTTTGTGATTTCCAGGGTACTGCGACTCTCGAGAACTTCATGGATTTCATCTGTTTAAAGGGCAAAAAGAGCAAGCAACTC
Organism: Myocastor coypus; assembly: GCA_004027025.1. NCBI lineage: Eukaryota > Metazoa > Chordata > Mammalia > Rodentia > Myocastoridae > Myocastor > Myocastor coypus. The sequence continues at coordinate 12,741 of PVJA010023206.1, read as the reverse complement.
ATGAAGACAATGGAATGGGTGTCAAATAGGAAAACCAGGTTCCTAAGCCATGGAGAGAGATTTATGTGACTTAATGCAATAGTATTCAAAGCTTTTGTTTATAATGTTATGGTGTATGTCTAGTTGTCCCCCAAAGCTTCATGTAGTCTTTGGGCGGGGACTTCCATAGATCGAGCCTTGACTCATGAGTCACTGGGATTATGTGTTTTAGTACTGATGGGATTATTGGTCTGAGTAGGGCTGGCACTATGGGTGTGGTCTAGGGCGGATATCCTAAGGCAGAGAGCCTGATAGGAATATAAAGAGACAGAAAGACAGACTAGTGCTGTTGTTGCTCTGCTGCAGTTTTTGGTTGGCTGCCTCTGTTACCATTATTGTTGCTGTTCTGCTGCCATGAACCGGATGCTCTCTGCCCTGTTCCACTCAGCTTTGGGCCAGCCGAATATGGACTGAAACCTCCAGGAACTGTGAGCTAATAAACCTTTCCTTCCTTCATTTTGAGTGTCGGGTATTTGTCCCAGCAATGAGTAAAAAAGTAACTAAGACATAAAATCAGGAAAGCAATCATTTTCCTACATTTCATTTTGGGACTCTTGTTTTCTTTTATTTCAATCACAGAAACCATGATTTAGTAAATCCAAGAAAGAGTGTGTTCTAGGGCACATGAGCAACTCCAAAACGATTTTCTCTTCCCTGTACATATTTGACTGGGAAAAGCAAAGCCAGCATGCTATTGTGTCTCACTGGAATCCCTTTCTTTCATGTCACACTTACCTACAGAAGTGATGATAACAGTGAAACGAGTTTCATCTTGTCTCCCCGTTATGTTGTTGTAAGCACAGCACACAAAGTCAGCTGTCTTCTGGGCCACCTTGTCAGACGCCACTTGCAAGACAGGTCCATGCTGAATGACATGCGTTGCATTCTCGGTATTTTGGATCCAGGAGTAGGTGTTTGGGGGGTAAGAGTCAGCTGAGCAGTCAAACAGAATGGCTTCTCCAAGGTCAACAGTAAACACTTCCCCTACTTTTAGCCCTTTATCAGAATTAACTCGAAGTCCATAAGGCCCATCTGTGTCAATGTGAAAAAGAAAGAGAGAAGTAACATAAATAATCACAACATTGGGGTTTGGGAGAGCTTAATAGTATTTTATTTTCTTTGAAAGTCTTCACATTAGAGTTTGGAAAACAGATCCCTGTTTAGACCCCCAACATATGATGAAGATCTGAATATATTTAATCTGATATTCACAAAAATCGAAGTTTTTAAGATGTTTCAACTTATTTGAAGGAGTGAAACCCTGATGCTTAACTTACAATTTTTCATATACTTTCATCATCATTATGATATCAAACTTTTCAATAATGTACAGGAAATGTGCAATCCCATTAAAAATACACTCTTTCTGAAATTATAATTCTACTTGGATATCTTTTTCAGCATATTCTGATCATTATTTTCTCTTCCGCAAACATACATTCAGTGCTGTCTATGTTTTTTCTCAGCGCTAAGATAGGTCATGCAAATATTTATAAAAGACCTAGTTTCACAAGGAACACCAATTTGTGCAAATAGATATAGGAGTGCCTCATGTTGTCATAACATTTTAACAGTTAAATAATTTCAAGATTCCTTCACCTTAGCTAAGCTTGGAATCCCATTTAAAAATACAAATCTTCAATTAACAAATACCTATTTATCAGCAATAAACTACTAAATCATGGCTGTCCCATGGTAATTTTCTTCCCAGTACAATTCTCTTATAGCAGATCACCATTCCTATGGGATTTGATCTCCCCACGAAGACAACACATGACCCAATACTTTTGGTGAGAGAGAGAGGGAGAGACACAGAGATTTTAAAAACTCCCCAGCTACATAAGTGTTCTCACCTAATCTAAATCATAGCTTACCATCTAAAAAACTTCACATTTTAGACTGCGTTTTTCAGCTGCTCAAAGCTGGTGTGTATTGGATATTTGTCATGCAAAGATATTTTAAGTGCATGCAGATATGTCTTCATATCTACATGTTATTTTTCCCATTGTAAAATCTAAAAAAATTGTTTGTACATGGTCACATAGCTATTAATTAGCAGAGATGGGATTCTTAAAATATATGCATTTAATCATTCCTATTACTTCTCTAAAAAAGTTAAGTTTAAGTCATATAATTTTCTACATAAGAATACTTGTTCTCTAATGATGAGTTCTATGCTAAGTTACTTTCTAATTTTATGTTAATTCTATAATTAGCGAAATAGTTAATCAACAAATGTGTATTTGAGAGATAACAAGTATAAGGAAATATATTTAGTATATGAGAAACATAAAGTTTTTAATCTTAAGCTATTTGCAAATTGCTATGCTCCATAATGACTGAATCTCCAAAATCCTGATTTTGTTATAAAAAAGTACCAATTACTCTTCTCCAAATATATGTAATATTCTCTAGACCTTATAGTACATAATTTTATCAATGATCAATGAACTAGTCTTTAGAAATCACATAAAGTTTTTCATTTTACTGTCCGCATATTTTAATATAAAAAGCTGTTTTTGTGGAGTAATTGACAAGATTTACTCTGCCTTTGAAATGGCATGATGCAATGCTAAAGTTATTCTGGATATGGGCAAGCTGACCTCAAGTTTGCAGATGCCAGAGTGGTTTTCCATGAAGTTAGCATCTTTTGACTAATCCACCACTCAGGGAAAAAAAAAAAAGTGAGAAAGTGATGACATCAGACAATAGATTATATTTAGCCACAGAACACACACTTAGACCAATTTGCTTTCTACTGGTGTGAAAAAATGTGAAGGAAGTATATGAGTTAATTCTACTTTCAGAAAGCAAAACTAGAAGTTCTTCTTGTCATCTCTTGATATCCTGGGAGATGGGTTTTAGAGTTACCATCAGGAACCCAAATCTGCAGATGCTCTAGTCCCTGATATAAACTAGCATTTTTTGCATATAATCTACATACACAATTTTGCATTTTTTAATCATCTCTAGATTACTTAGTCTCAATATAATGTAAATGTCACACAAATAGTTATATGTTATTGCTTAGGAAATAATGGCCTGAACAGGTATATACATGTTCAATATATATATGCCATAGTTTTTCAAATATTTTCAACCTGAGATTGGTTAAATTTGCTATTGTGAAATCCATAGGTACAGAAGGTGTATTGTACTTTCCATTTTAAATTGATTAGGCATTGGAGGTGGAGAATTACAGTGAGGAATGTCTGCCCCTTACCTGTGACTGCACCAGGACTTTGTGATACTTCAGGGAGTCTCAGGTGAAACCACCAGGTAGGGCTTAGAACAATGTACTTTCTGTAAAGTGGAAGCCTCTATGTGAATCCCACTAAATAAGTAGCATAATGGGAATAAAAATTTGCTGTTACTGACTGAAGCAAAAACGTCATAGAAATATTACTGAGGACATGAAGTTGTTCTAGCCTTGTGAAGGAACATGAAGTACTGAAGACGTGGCTCCTGGGGCAGTTTCTCAGGCTCTGTGCAGTGGTAGTGTCCCTTTTGGTTGTTAGCATTGATGGCACCTCAAGGAACCTAATGCTTCTAACAAGGGGACCCCAGGTATGGTTTACATGGAAGGAAACCAATGGGAGAAATGGACCATGGAGGGGAGTGCCAGAGACCTGAGTCCATGTGCACAAACTAAAGTCCAAAAGCCTTCTTGACAGGAGAGCAAGGTAGATGTGGGAAGGAAGACAGGTATGATCATAAAAATAGTCATTCAGTGCAGACCTCTGTCTTCCTTCTGGCTTTTTGGGTTAATCTCAACTCCTGTAGATCTTAAAACAGTACAACTTGAGGCAGTCAGATTCCTTACTTCTGGCCTGGGGAGTAGTTCAGGGGTACAGGACATGCTCAATATATGCCAGATCCTCAAAAAAATAAAATAAATTCCTTTCTTTGATATAATTTCTTAAAATATTACATATTATACCTGAGTATAGTCTAACAAATACAGCTTATTAAAAAAAACCCCTCAGTGGAATAAGCACTTGCTTGCCAAGTGCAAGGTCCTGAGTTCAATCCCCGGTACTGGAAAAAAAAAAAAAAAAAAAAAAAAAACCCTTAAAATTCAAAAAGTTCAATGATGAGTCATGTGTAACTTTACTGCCCATAGAACCAATATCTACATTTCAATGTATGAACGAGTCTTTCTGTATGTCCACACACACACACACACACACACACACACACACACGCATACACCCGTGTAACTATACCTCACATTGTACCCATTGCTTACAACCTATATTCTTCTGACTACACTGGTGTTCCTTTCCTTGCCATTAGCACCCACTCCCCTTTCCTTTGAGTTGGAGCCTAGAACATTATTCCAATGAATAGGCAATGCATTTGCAGATATTTAGAGTGACTCCCACAGAGTGGCCTCTTATACTGAAGAGGAAAGCAGAAGGAGAGCTCCAGTTTGTTTTTGGATTATGGTTCGCTTTCTTGCCTCTGGCAGAGAGTCCCTGATGGAAATGGAGTCCTTGCCTCAGGAAAGGCTGTTTACTAAATGACTTGTGAAATCACCTATCATCTGTTCTCTTTAACAATTTATGGCTGGGTGGGAAAAGTACCTAAATTTCCACTCAGATTCTGCTGGCTTCCCTGCTTGAGAGCAGATGGTAAATATTTACTGTGAATGACCTTTTTTCTCCCCTCAATTTTTATCACTCAGAGTACTGCCCTGCAGCAGTGCCATATGTTACATGCGAAATATAGTGGCTACTGGGTTATTACTCACAGCTGGAGCTAGAAGGCATATACATTCTGTGAACTGCAAGCATATATCCACCTGAATTATTGAATTGACACTGTAGTCTACTGAGGCCAGTATCAGTTATGACATCTTAACCTCATAAATATACAATCCGTCTTGCTAGACTTTGCACATTTTTTTTTCCTGTCAAAAAAAAAAAAAAAACCAGTTTCCGCATTCATTAAACGTGTCATGGAAACAGTGCTTTTAGAAAACAGAATAGTTTCTTCATGCTAGAAATCTAAATTATGATGTGGACTTCTATGGGGGAATATTAGAATATGAGATTGACCTGATTATGAAGAGCTTTGCTGAAGGTCAGAGGAAAACTGGAGGTGGAGGGGGTGTGCTGTCATAAAGAAGCTATTATTTTGTAGTAGGAATGTAACTTTTAGGTGGTATCATCAAGCAATACTGGACCCTGAAAGGATATACACAGATAACCTGTTCTATCGCAGTCAGATTCAGAAACCTTATTCAGGTCTTCATCTGTGTTGGGTGTCACTCTAGAGGTGGAAAGATGAATACCATCTGCATAGATAAGCAAAATACTCACCTGGGACTGGGGAGCTTGTGTGTGTGTAAGACTGTCAAAGAAAGCACAAAGCAGTGAGGGCAGGGAGAGAAGGGTACAGGGTGCTACAAGTGCGCCGCAAAACGCTAGCGACAGCGGGCAACCGGATGAAGAGCAGCAGGCAGACGAATGCTAACGCGGCCCAAATTCCCAGTTTACGTACTATGGGGCAGCACACGCTGCAAATGCTCCTGCTACATGAAGAATAAGATAAGTGACAGACCTTGTCCTTATTTAATTGTTACTTGGAAACAAGAAAAACTAAAACAGAAACAAGCAATAAAACGGTGCTGAGGTAGTGATAATAAGAAAAACTATTAAGGAGCCCAGGTTGTTTTTCTGCACATGATGTAGAGAGTAATCATTGCTTAGCACAATCAAGACCTCGATGTTTTCAATAAAATCGAACTATGAAGGGGTGAATGGATATAAATACGAGGAGATGTGGACCAGGTGTACGCTACTGTATTGGAACACAAAAATAATTTAGACATAAAATAAATGAAACTATACTCATGGCTACTAATGGGGTCAAAGTTTTCTCAACTATAGGTAATGCATCTTTACAATGTGCAACTTGAACCCATACTTGCAAGTTTTCCAGTTGTTCTTTTTTATTGTCGGTATTGACTCCTAGTAAATTTTCATAGGCCACATCTAAAAGAATGTAAAGAAGAAGGCTCATTCCATAAGTAGAAGATATGTTTTGTGAAATTATGAATGAGCACAATTTGGGATATTTTAATTCTTTCAACTAATAGAAAAGGAAAGACAGTTTTGGTGTTTAAAGCTTGCTATTTAAATTGAAAGGTGTGATTATGGCTTTTTGTCACATTTTTCTACTTGCTGTACTGTGTATCTGTATATTCTGACACAATGAGATTGGCACAGACTTGCACAGGTTGAAAGACATCTCATTTTCACTATTTTAGATTAAAATGAATTAGGAAAGAAAATAAGTGTCTTTCAAAAATATTTTAACGTGACCGTCATTGCTTCAGTGATTTCTTCCACAGATTTTTTTCAGGTAAATTTATACTAAGAGTTTTGAAGGTAGATGGATAGATAAATGATGAGATGCACAAACAGTTCTAAGAAAAATGTAACCCAAGTATAATGTATGACTTACATATATGACTTGGATAAAAGTAAAAATATTTTATTGAACTCCCTCTAAAAAAGAAAATGTTGATGTAAAGAAGATATGTTACTGTAAAAAAAGTATATTCAATTAAGGAACAATGTTTGGGGAGACAGAAATTCTCAGATTTTTCTTTGCAGGCATCTTTGATAGTATCTAGTATCTAGGCTCTCTAGAAGTTCTTGCTGCCATGTTGTCAATGATTTTTTTTTTAAAGAAAGATCTAACGTTTATTGAGTTTTTCCTATGTGCCTCACACTAATTCCTTAATGTTCTCTCTCTTTCCCTCCCTCCTCCCTCCTCCTTCCTCCCTCCCTCCCTCCCTCTCCTACCCTCCCTCCCTCCTTCTCTCTTTCTGTCTCTCCTCCTTTCTTCTCCCTCCCTCCCTACTTCCCTCCCTCCCTACTTCTCTCCCACCCTTTCTCCCTCCCTCCTTCCATCCCTTCCTCTCTTCCTCTCTTCCTCTGGTACTGGGGATCAAACTCAGGACCTTGTACTTGCCAGGCAGGCACTTAGGCCACTGAGCTATCTCCCAGCCCCTTAATGCCCTTTCACTTAATCCTCTCCATCCATCTTGAGATAGGTATCAGTATGACCCTGGGGATCTCACAGATAAGGTGCTAAGGGGACTGATACACAGGAAAAAGACGTTGCTCACACTGTTGAAGGTAGATTAGGGCTCATCCCTAGACTGCTCCAATATGCATAGCTTCTGCTCAGATCACCATGGTCTCCACTACCCTCCCCAAAAGGCACTCCCCACAAATGCAGCACATAGTCAGAACTGAACCTGATCAGGCTCTCCTTAATTAACAAGAAATCCTTTGATACAGTTCCATTTTCTGTTTTCTTTCACTCATTAAACAACTGTACTTTTGGAGTAGCATTTAGTATTGTTATCTGGCTTTTTCAATGCCTTATTTTGTATTTGTTTATTTTTATGTGAATATCAATTGTTCGTACCAAACCATCAGAATAATATGTAGTCCTAGATTTGACACAATTGGTCTGCTCACATTTTCCCCCTATGTTTAATTAGTGGGTATTGAATGGCAATTTTAATGCATGTTAGGATACCTTTATTTGGTCAAGAACACACACATAAACAGATTTCACCAAATTTGAGACTTTCATTCCAATACTAGTCACGCGGTATGTATACAATCAACTTGTATTTTCTTTCAGAATTTATATAAGCCTATATGGTAAGGCAGATGGAATATTTTCACAATGTTATCTGAATGTAAGATTATGTAAACCATTGTGAGACATATAGCCAAGAGTCCAATTATAAAAATAATGGCATTGTTCCAAGTTCACTTACGTATCACTTTCTGTAAGAAGTGTCTTCCCCAGTTCTTTCCCTGGAAGTAATGTGCTAAAAATGCTATAGTGATAATAGCTTACATGGTACTTCCCATGAGCCTGCCCAGTTGGTATTTGAAGTATTTTACGTAGAGTAACAGACTTACTCTTCACAATGACTCTATGAAGTGAGATATCATTATCTCTAGCATAAAGAAACAGGTGTACAGAGGTGAGGTGGCCAACTGAGGTTTGAGCCCAAGCCTTTGTGTCTAGACTTCCTGTTCCTAGCTACTATGCAGCTTACATGGATCTCAATAGAATCCACAACATTTTACTTAATATGTTTTATTGTAAAATTTCTCTCTCTTCTGCTAAAACACAGGATAATGTGCAGTGTGGAGGTTCAATGATTCTATTTGCTTAGCTAAATCTTGCTGTTGTCAACAAAATGTCTTTGTATACTTGTATTGCTAGCTTGTTCTCTTCTTTTCTGCCCTATTATTAGTGCTGCTTTAACCTTGAAAGGATTTTACACTGCACATTTTTGGTATATTTTGCACATATGCTGGTGAGCTTTTTATTAAAACAGAAAAAATTACAAATGATACAGAATTTCACTAAACAAAATAGTATGAATTTGATAGTATTTGTTGGATTGCATTGTGTTGTATTGAAATCGTTGCTCATGTTACCAGATATATATGAAGAAAAGTGGAAAGACAAAAACATAAGAAATTGGGCCCGGTGGGTTGGCTCAATGGTCTAAAGAGCCTGCTTGGGAAAGCTTGGGTGGCTTCAGGGACCGCGGTCCGATCCCTGGCACCACATGCTGTGCCAGCCCAGCCCTCGGGGCGGGCTGAGCCGGCCATAAAAATGAGTGAATAAACAACAAAGGTTCTGAAACAAGAAAAAAAAATAAAAAATAAAAAAATTCTTTAAAAAAATAAGAAATTAAGATGAGAAAATGAAAAAAAGAAGACAAAAAGTTGAGCATCAACTCCTTTCAATAGACCAGTGGAAATCCACAGTACAATTATCTGAAGCATCCTGCTTGCATACGTAGATATACCTCTTTCCCCAATTCTCTCTCCTGTCATTCTCCTTGTCTCAGTAATTTCTTCCTTTTCAACAAGTTCATTCTCTTTTCCCAGTATCTACTATAACCTTCAGATTTTATTTACTCTTTCAGGTTCTTACACTAAGGAGACAATACAAGGTTTGCACATGTGGGCCTGATTTTTCCAAAGAGTTAATAACACTTCCTCAAAAGGACTCCAATGGTGTTCTACTGAAGAAAGTAGAATATAAATGTACTGATGATAAAAAGACCTTCATATACCAAGTGCTTACTTTGTGGCAATCATTTGCTATTTTCTGACTCATTTAGCTATAGCAATGTGACGAGGATGTTTAAACTCTACCCATTTTATAGAAGAGGGTCTGAAAGATCAAGGGTCTTAATTAAGGCCGTGCAGGTACCAACTAAACCCATTTCTCACTTTAGTCTATCTACCTGCTAAGCCTGTGAGTGCCAGGCTTTAATTCCTATTAATATTATGAGGGTATCCTTGTTGAGTGACTGGATATGTAGAACAAGCTTAGCTCTTCCTATAAGGTAGCCAGTTGAAACCTCCACTGTCAAATCACAGAATCACAAGTAATTCTTTGTTATACCTCATTTTCATTAAGTTCTCACTGAAGTCATGCTCTAAACTACATAGTAACTGGTAAGAAGACTTCTAGCTCAATAGGCCACTGGGTCTTAGCTGAGGGTATCTGGCAATGTCCAGAGACATTTCATTACAACTGGAGTGAGTAGAAGTCAGAGGAACTGCTGACCACCTCCATAGCACAGTTCTCATAGTAGTTAACTAGGTCAGAATGTCACTAGTGTAGAGACTGGAGAAATCTGTGCTAAGCGGAAATTAGAATGCAATGCCCAACACAGGGATGGTAGGGTGATGGAGGAGAAATGACAGAGGAAAATAGGGCGGGTGCTTGGGTTGGTAATAGTAATATGACGTAAATGGAAGAGTTTGATACACTGAGCTCTGTATATGAGTCACAATAGAAAATAGAACCAAATAAACAGATCAGAATACTCCTAACACAGAAAAAGACACAAAGAAAAGCAAACTCCAGAAGTCCTCATAGTCGCCAATTCCTGGGAACCGGAATTTACTCTGGAATAATTCAGTGTTCTCTGATGATGATACCCCCCTCACTTTTCTTCTGAAAATGGAACCAAGGGGTTGGTAAGATAGCTCAGCAGACTAAAGCACCTGCTTAGGCAAGCTTAGGCAAAGCACACGGGCCACTTAGATCCCTGACACCACATGCAGTGCCAGCCCCACCCCCAGGGGAGGCTGACGCAGCCAGAGTCCGGGCATGGTAGCACATGTCTGTAATTCCGGTGCTAGGGAGACTGAAAGCAGGGGAATCACCACTAGTCTGAGCTGTATAGAGAGACCTTGTGACAACCAGATACATTAATATATAAATAAAGATAAAAGTAAAAATGGAACTGAGGAAATATTCAGAGAGAATTGTGATGTACTGGGTACACAGCCAATGCGTAGTAACTCAGGAATACTCTTTTCTCTTGGAGTCAGCTACAGAGCACCTCTCTCTCCCAGTTTATTATCACTTATTTAACTATTTATTTATTTGGTGCAGGGGCTCATTACATAGCTCAGACTTGTAGTGATCCTCCTGTCTCAGCCTTCCCAGAGCTGGGATTGTAGGCACATGCCACCACTCTCTGGGTGGCCAGCATGGCACACCCGGGGTTCTGGGGCTTGCATTGCATGTGGTACTGAGGATTGAACCTGGGTCCTTGCATTTTCTAGGAAGAAGCTTAGACCCCTGAGCTACCTCCTCAGTCCTATGTATGGTTCTTGAAATTGAAAGTCTTTTTTTTCTGTATTTAGGACAGGGTCTACAGGGTCTACAGTATCCCACTACATAGATTGGACTTTTAGTGATTCTCCTGTCTGCAGCCTCGCAGGTGCTGGGATTACAGGTATACGCCATGCTCAGTCTCAGTCGCTGTCTCAGCGTACCCCACCCCTGCGCTCTGTGAAGCAGGAACTTCAGTCCGCTGAGCTATCAGGCCAGCCCTTGAAACTGAAATTCTTACTTTGGACTGTATATGAAGTTCTATAGTGGACCAAATTACTAACTATATCCTTGATCTTTAAGAATCAGGGTTGTGTTAATAGATATACATATTTTAGGGCAGGAAAGTGACTAGGAAATGTTATTATAACTAGTGCTGAATGACAATAATGATCAAGACATCTGGTATACATATGCTTTGTGCCTACTCTGTGAGAACTTCTCAGCAAGAATAAAAGGTAATTAGTATGTAAAAACTACCCAAACAACTTACAGTATATGGTCGGTGTAATAATCTCACTTTCCATTTCACTGACAGGGTTCTTCACAAGGCAGCTGTAATTCCCAATGTCTTCCTTGGTCACTGGAGCAATATGAAGAGTGTTGTTTTGGGGAGAAAAGGAATAGGTGACACTGGTACGAACAGGTTTCCCATTTTTTAGCCACCGGTAAACTAGCCGGGTACCACCTTCCACCTGGCATGTCAGGGTCATGTTTCCCACATATTCCACAGCCCCAGTGGAAGGATGATTCCGTACCATTGGCTTTGTGACAGGGTCTGCAATATAAAGTGACAGAAATAACATTTTTTTTGTTTTCAAGGAATTACAATAAAACACCATGAAGTCTTTCAGATATTAGACTTTAAATAAATAGTGCTAATATATACTTTGAAAATATAGACTGCTCAGGCAATAATTGTAGAACAAAAAATGTAAATGCAAGATAACATAATATAAAATACTAATTGTAGTCAGAGTTACTAAATTCTAAAACTTTTTCTTCATAGACTGTCTAATGAAACCCTTCACTTTGTAAATGCTGTGCTTGGTGGTTGAGACCCCTACCTTTTTATTTCCCATTTATTGTGTTTTCTCCAAAATCATAAAGATGTGTATTCATAGGCAAACTTTATACAATTATTCACTGTTTTTGGCTGGTCTTAATGTACTCAGAGAAGCCAGATGGAGTGAGTATGTGAACCCAAATATCCATTTAGCATCTTCAGAATATTCGGTTCATATATGCTATAATGTTGGAGAACTGAGAAGTTTTAGAGACTAGCATAGACAGTTTTATGAAAGATAACTGTTTACATGTTTTAATTATTTTGCATTTGTGCTGAAAGATCAGGTTAGTTATTTTAACACACCAAAATTTACATTTCAACTCTAATTCAATAGGTTAATCAGACAAGATCATTATTGAGATTATATCATATTAGAGGTATCAAAGACAATTACAATACAAATTCTTTTTTTTGCCTTTTTGAGATAGGGTCTTGCTATGCAGTTCAGGCTGGCCTTGAGCTCACTTTTGTAGCCTGGGGTGGTATCAAACTCACACCGATCCTCTCACCTCAGCCTCCCAAGTGCTGGAATTACAGGAGTGTGCCACCATGCCTGGCTGTATAACAGAAATTCTTGTTGAAAAGTGAAGTCATAGAAAACTAGTTTTATACTATAATATTATGATACATAGTGAAAACTTAATACTGTATGTGTGAAATAAATAAATTTCCTAGAATAAGCAAATATATTTTTCTGTAAATTTTAGCTCTGAAATTCATAAATAAGGGTGGAAATTATGTATGCATTGATAACCATTTCATCAACACTCATCAGTCTTTGAGTTCCTTTGCTCTTTATTTTATTAAAAATAGTGACTAGGGCCAAGGTGATAGCTCCATGGCACAAGTGCCTACCTGGCAAGTGCAAGGTCATGAGTTCGAACCCTGGTCCCGCAAAAACAAAAAAACGAAAAAAAAAAAAAAAAAAACCCAAAAAAAAAAAA
>PVJA010023205.1:0-33328 GCA_004027025.1 Myocastor coypus | reverse complement strand
GGAGGAGGAGAAGGAGGAGGAGGAGGAGGAGGGGAAGGGGAAAGAGCAGGAGGAAGAGGAGGAGGAAGAGGAGGAATAAGAGAAAGAGGAGGAGGAACAGGAAGAGGAAGAGGAAGAAAAAGAGGAGGAGGAGGACGAAGAAGAAAGGAACAAACAAACAGGCCTTGGGTGGTGGGTTCAGTGAGCCTGGGGTGGTCCAGCAAGTGAGACCAGGGATCAAACCTTGATCCTTGTGCTTGCCAGGAAGGTGCTTAGTCCACTGAGCTCCCTCCCGAGCCCCCATTATCTTTAAAATTTTACTTTATAGTATTTTTAGTTTATCTTAATTTTGTCTTTTATATTTAGAACTTGTACTTGCTTCAATTAATATTTATTTCTAGTATGAGGTAGAGTGTCATGTGCTTTTTCGCATTTGCCTATTATATTTTTAATAGTAGGATATACCTTGTAAAATAGAAGACAAGGTAAAATTTCCAGATACCTCCAAATTTACATTTATTGCAGTCCTTGTCAAAGTATAAGCAAATTTCCTGGTTGCAATTGAAATTCTTTTCCCTCCTTAGCCCTAATGTCATCAGGAGATATGTAAAACCAAAAATAATCGAGATATCCTTAAAGAAAAAGCAATGTGGGAACTGTGTCCTAGTAGATGTCAAGTTGCATTATAAAAGTGCCATAACTAAGGCCAGATGTAATAGAACAAAAGAGTAAAAAGAAAATTCAGATCAATGCACACATATTGTTTCTTGATTAATTATATGGGCAGCAGTACAGAGCAGTAGAAAAAGGACTTTAAAATAACTTACGTTCAGTGACAAAAGTTAGAAAAGTGGTAGGCTGTATTTAAATATTTTGGGCATGAGACACTTTGAAGTATTATATACTCTAAAATTTTGTGATTTTAATAGTTATAAAGTTAAAGGAAATGTCAAAAACTTAAAATTCAAGTAAGTATATCCTATAAAGCATGTCATATGTATGAAGACACACTCTAAACATTTGCTATAATGTGAAGATTCTGCCATCACTATAGTAGCTCTGTGTTGGTACCAGGGGATCAAACTTAGGACCTTGCCTGGCCAGGCAGGTGCTTATGCTGCTGAGCTATATTCCCCACCCTAGTAGCTTATTTTGATGGTTGAGGAATGTCTAACAAATTGAAGTAGTACCTGTAAACCTGAGCAATGGCTGTTGAAGATTAAAAAAATATGATTTAGCTTTTTAAAAACTATAGAATATGTGATGATGAGATCAGCACAGAACACATGAGAAAAAGTGAAAACAATGGGGACCTAGAAAAAAAAATTGATTGGACTTGGACTGTGGACAAGAGGATGTAGCATCAGAGAAAAACAGCATCAAGTTGGATTCATTTCCAAAGCACTTCCCAGAGAAAGGTTATCAGTGAGAGTTGAAATCTGAATGAGATACAGAGAAAAATGAGTGGGATAAGATTAATTGACCGCATAAATGTACAACAGAAATTAAAGAGTAAACAAGGTATTTGTACATATGTTCTAGTAAGGGCACCTGAGTGAGAAAAACAGCAAAGTGGGGTGGAACATTTCCATGAATGAGTACAGGGCATCAGTTGCATTTACAGTTTGGGACCACTTCACAGAAAAACTTAAATAAAAGGAATCCACATTTACATGAAATGTAGGAGAGAACTGAGAATTAGGTGCTTGTCACTCTGTCCCCATCACATAACCATATGTAACACATACTTCATATTCAAAAGACATTTACTAAAAAAGAAAGAATGAAAAATAATAGGATTCAAAAAGGAATGTGAAGCCCATGCCCTGATTTAAGATACATGATAACTATAATTGAGTTTCTCTTGTTGAAATATTTCCAAGGCACTGGTGGCTTCTGACATGTTATGAGGAACTGAAATTATAATTACCAAATCATTCTGAACTCCATGGGAAAAATGTTGCACTGAGAATATACTGATCATTAATTTCCATTTCAGAAAAGCCCCGGTGGGAAAGCCTCCTCTCTGAATCTTATTCTCTGACTGTGTATGTCTGAAGAGACTGTGAGAGATTTTCAACCCAGGGAAACAATACAATTTATCTGTTTTCAGGATCTATCACTTTCTAAAAAAAAAAAAAAGTCAATAATAAATGAAATTTTTATCAGAAGAGTTTAAGCTTCTGCTTCTCTGAACATTCAAGGTTAAGTTAATCAAATATTTGTGGAGGTTTATGCCTCCATCTGTTCATTCTCCTACTCTCGAGAAGGGCAAAGTAAATACCTCACCCTGCAGGTTCCACCTCATCATATTCCACTAATCACCTTTTCCCTGAGGCTGCCACCTGTCCTGGCTTCAACTCAAGTACCCCATTGGAAACTTTCAGGGAAAGGTGAAATCCTTCATTAGAGCATCTACAAGACCCAGGCTCTGCTCCTTCACTTGGCTCTTGAGGTTTTTCTATAAGGAGATGAAGAAGCGCTAAGTCCAGTATTCAATGGTTCTCCAACCAGAGATATCCACAGAGCTCCATGACTGCTCCTATAATCTCCAAGCTGAAAGAGATAATGGCCCAAGCCCAACATTTGCGGGTAGAGAGACTAAGCCTTACATATGAATTGTACAAGGCTGCACAGCTTACTAGTGACAACAGTGGCAATAAAGCTAAGACCTGTAGTCCACACCCACTCTTCTCCCACTTCCTGTCTTATTATCCATCACTATTGTCAATAGTTTCGGCATTGGTTTCAATCAAAGTCGTACTTGTCATGAAGTAAGTTTACAAGGCTGATTACCATCACATTTCATGCATACAGTTCTCTTATGGTGCTTCCCCTTTTTGTCAGGAATACAAAGAAACCACATAAAGTGAATCAAAGCTGGAGTGGATTGTGACATGAGAAGCTCTTGGTTGAAAAGAACTCCGGCGTAAGACATGTGGCCCCCAGACAAGTTTATATGAAAGGTTGATTTTGAAATACAAAATGCCTCTTTTGTCCAAAATTCATTGCTAATTTAGAAGAGTTTATGGAAAGAGCTCTCAAGCTGACAAATTATAAAGCAATGAGCTTTGCAGGGAGTATGGCAGAGCATCTGGGAAATCAAAGACCAGGAAATTCAAATGCACGAATGAGCATCACCTTGATTAGTGTGAAAAAGTTTGTCTCACCCTGGCCAATACTTGATGGGCCATTAAATCTGGAAAGGACATGAAGGGCCCCCCAACCCCTCAAGCCAACCAGAACCCAAAGAATACAGGTGACTTTTAGTTGTTGAGTTGGGACAGCTATATTTTCAGATTCCCTATTTACATTAAAAACAAAAATCTGTGTAAAAGTGACTGGTTCGTAGACTTTAACACTGGCAATAAAAAGCTCTCAAAATTTCAACTGCTTTTTAATTATGAAACGCAATTTTTTTTTTTTTTGTCTTTTTTGAGACAGGGTCTCACTATGCAGTTGAAGCTGGCCTTGAGCTCACTTTTGTAGCCCAGGCTGGTCTCGACCTCGCACCAATCCTCCTGCCTCAGCCTCCCGAGTGCTGGGATTACAGGCGTGCGCCACCACACCCGGCTATGAAACGCAATTTTTTGACTTAGATATTGCTGATTTTTCTGAAAAAAAAAAAAATGAATATACTAGCCTTTCTGAAAGTTTTTTTGTGAATTTGTATTTGCTTCAAATCATACACACACACACACACACACACACACACACTGAGAGGGAGGGAGGAAAAGAGGGGAATTTTGATAGAAGACATAGTTAAGTGGGGTTTTGGGGAAACAAAGAAATATGTTTCTTAGTATCATTGTTCTCTTCTACCTTAAGAAACATGAGAGAAATATATATCATACATTGGGATTTTGCTATCAGAAAAAAGTAATCCCAGTTCCTAAAGGATGGGGAAGTGTTGCCAGAGGTGAACTAAGTTATTTCTTTTATTTTAAAGATCTCTGTACATCATTGTTCTAGACAAATTCATACTTTCTGTATTATTAAATTTCTTCAGGGTGGGGTTATTTTGCTTATACAGATTTGTCTCCTTATTTATAAAAACAAAAGCACATCCCCCAAACCTCAGAGTTTCTTTCCTTTACATTTTTTAATCTTAGTATGTGGCATATTACCAGTCAGTTGTTCAAAATGAAGACCTAAGATGAATTTCTGATTAGTTGTTTTCCCCTTAATCCTCTTTCTGACTTCTTTTCTGTTACCTACTCTGTTGCTTCTGACACTAAAATCTACCCTGACTGGACCTGTTCCCCTCTCTCCCACCCATTCTAGCCACTAGCCATTCACCTTATCCAAGCCACCACCTACTTATCCATCTTTACTTTGCTTCTCCTCTGACCAGTCTTTTAAGTTCTCCTAGTCATGTTGTCCTCACACCTTTTCCTTACACAACAGTCAGAGTGCTCTTTGGAAGACATAGTTCAGATTTGGTCTCACTCAAATCATCTATGAACTTCTCATTGAATCAAGAAAGAGCATATTCTCACATCAACTACTTCTACTTCTTGTTCCCAGTATGTCCTGGGCTGGAACACCTTTTCTGAATGTATCCTTGAGTCTTCTGCATGTCATACCCTCAACGAGGGTCTCTTGAATTAGCTCACTGAAAAATAACCAAACTCAGCTGGCGAGATAGCTCAGCAGTCTAAGTGCCTGCCTGGCAAGGACACAGGTTCAAGCCCCAGTACTACATGCTGATCCTGCCCATAAACTGGATGCTGTATTGTGCACCTGTAATCACAATGCTGGGTAGGCTGAGATAAGAGCATCACTATGAGTCCAAGCTGCATAGAGACCCAGTACCAAATAAATTAAAAAAAGATTTTTAAAAATTAAACCCTAATTTCACTCTAGTTTGACTATATTGGGCTGTCAAGATGGTTCAGTGGTCTAAAGCACCTGTTTAGGCAACCATAAGCACCATGGTTTGATCCCCAGCACCATATGCTGTGCCAGTTGCACTCCCAGGGCAGGCTAAGCCAGCCATAACACAAACAAATGAATAGTTCCACTGTATTTTCTTATTATTTCAGCCTGATCTGTAATTCTGTTTCTTAAAGCTGTTTTCTTTCCCAGTTATAATTCTTTACCTCAAGTAGCTTCCAATTAGGAATATAAGTACTCAATATATGCATATTCAAAGTTGAATAATGGCAGGCCCTACTCAGCACTTTTTATGTGCTATGATCAGGTCCTTAGTAAATTGTATTACATTTTATCTTAACAATAATTCTATGAAATTCATATTCCTACATTAAAGATGAAAGAAACAGATTTAGAGGTTCAGTGATTTGACTATACAACCTATGAATGGTATATTACATTCTTCTCTCTTGACATCCTTAATTTTACAGTCTAGAGAACAGAAGTGTTTATGACGGGCTGCAAATAAAGGCGACACTTTCTGTTGGGACATCTAGTACGTGGACACCATGGCCCTATATGTGACTTCTTTCCTCTGTTTCTTTCCTGTAGTCTTCTTGGTATGGGGCAGCTGCTCTTGTTAATTTTCTGTCTTCCCTTCAAGTTTTCACTGTTTAAGGGCCCCTTGGGGAGCAGTAGACTAGAAAAGGATAATCTGCAGATAACTTCAGTGGACCTCATTTGCTTCTGTAAAACCCAGAAATATTCTCCAAGGTCCATTTGTAGGTTTACAATTTTAAGGCTCAGATGGTGTTTTGCGTAAGTCTTAACTGAGAATTTTTCCAGGTCCTCTTCTTAACTGTTTTCTTTCTGTCCATTTACTCATTTCACAGTCTTATGAATGAAGGTTAGAACAACATCATAAAACAGACCAGACAAATTCTTCTGATGCCAAAGTATTTGGCAGAGTTGGCTAGGTTTGGTGACTTTTACTTCCCCTTGGAAATTTCTGAAGTGTGCCTGTTCATTCACATGTTTGTCTAAAAAATAATTACTGGGTGCCTGCTATTTGCTAAGCCTGATATGCACATACAGCTTTTTAAATTAATTTTAATGAGAAGAAATATCAATGAGACAGTTTCATAACAGGTTAGTAGGACAGTTACAATACTTAATACATTGCATATTGTTGTCTTCATAGTATTTGTTCAGAGTACAAGATGCAGACTTGATATCTTATATAAACGCTATTAGTACAAATTTTTCTTCTCATTGAACTAAGAGAAAGTAGATGTATATATAGTCCAATAGCCGATAATAGTGGTGGGTTATCAGCTCAACTGGCAATGTTGGAAGCTGTTGACTTGAGCCTTTCACAGTTTAGTATATTAATATGGCTTTACAAAGAGTCCAGTGATTCAAAAAACTAATATAGAGAAGATTACTAACAAAAGGGAGATCGTGCAAATCAATGGTAACTACAGTAATGCTCAGTACTATGGAAGGAAAATATATGATGTTTTCAGAATAAACGTTTCTTGAATATGACCTAAGTGAGTAATGTAGCAAAGGCTTATCTAAAGAAATATAAGACAAATCTAAGTGATACATAGGAGTTCACTAGAAGAATAAGAGATAGGATAGGACATTTAGGACTAAAAGATTCATGTGGCTTTTCCCAAGAGCAAAGTAATTTTATTCAAAGAAGGCAAGCAAGACTTAAGGAGGAGATAAAGCTGCGATCTCGCAGGGAAGAAGTGAGCCAAAGCGCTGTGGTCTTCAAAATAAGACTATTTCCACCAAGATGGAACTCTGCTGACACAGTTCTTCCCAACGCAAAATGAGGAAGCTTTGAGCAAAGGCAATGAAAATGTAAAGGAAGGTCTCATCTTTTCTCGTGTGTGTGCAGTCACACAGGGGACACCTCTTGGCAATAAGAAGATCATTTCCATCCGCTGTGAGTTGGAGCCATAGTCTAGACTTGAGAAACTCAACAAAGTATTTTTTCCCCGCCCTTGGCTGGCCCTGCCCCAGTAGATGTCTGTTTTTGTTCTGGAGGACTTCTACTCCCAATCAACTCAGTGAAGGCATGCAGAGTGAATAGAAAAGAAAACCAGAGGATCACGGGCTGAACTGAAAGCTACAGGGCACTGCCTTCCAATTGTTCTGAGACTAAAATCGAAGTTTGTGTTCCTCTGTAGAAATAACACAATCAATAGAGGCTCTATGTTCTAGAATAAAATTTAGAAACAATAAATGGAGGTGATTCAAAGCCGTGGTAATTGCCCGTTCTTCCCACATTCTGCATGACTCACACAGGATCAATAATCCAAATGACTTTCTCCTCATTATTCCCCAAATGGAAAAGTGTACCACGGTTGTAAGGAGGAGAGTTAATGTGTATTAACTGAAATCTGTTTCATAGATGCTAAGTGGCCCCACAAGCTTAAAACAAGCTACCTGCTTTATAGGCTCTCTGTAATTCTCTATGGCAGAGGAGATAATGGGCAGAATTAGTGGAGGGCTTTTAAACAGAAAAGCACTATTGCCTCTACCATTAGGAAATTTAAGATGCAAGGCAGGTCAGCCCCTTTGAGAAGTGTGAATGTTAGTGTATTAAATAACTATTTTATAAAGGAACCTCCTTGACAGATATGTTTAAGAGTCTGGCATATATATTTTCCCCTCAGTCAAAGAACTCAAAATTGGCTTAAGTGGAGTTTAATTGAAAAAGTTTGCCTCAAGAGTGTGATTAAAGCTGGAAAATTTTCGCCAATGGTGGAATTTTTCATAAAATTATGACTGAGTGGAAATAGTGGTACAATGGAAGTCTGTGTGTAATGGGCACTATTAAAATTATATATGTATATCTTTGAGCATCAACAGGTAAGTGAGTTACAAGGTTACAGCTCTGTGACTGATTCGAGTGACATTACAAGCTGCAGGCACAGAACTGAAATCATCTAAATTCCTAAATAGAATTACAGTTACAGTTGACAATATTTCTGTGCTAACCACCAGGCATCATCAGGATGTTTCTTCTTTGCTCACATAATAATGTCTCATCTGGTTGACAAGTAATAGAATCATGAGATATTTAACAGGAACAAGGTTCTGATTTTCTAGTGCATTTTCCCCATAAATGTATACAGGAAACAAACATAACAGCAATCCTGAAAATGCTGACAGCAAGAGAGGTGACTTATGAATTCATACATTTATGATGGAGGTTTAAAACTCAGAGGTCGTAGTCCTGTACTTCCTTAACATTCGACTCCCTTGTTTTGTCTTCTACTCTTTCAGTTCATACACACATTTAAAACTTTATATAAGAGGAGTGTAAGATATTAATTTATTTGATTCATGGGAGGAGGAAACTAGGAAAATACTTATCAAACTGCATCTCATCAGTGGAGATTTATCTGTCTTAGGTCAATAGTGCTCTAAAAAAGCTTGAAGTTTGTGCTGGAGTGTTGTTCATGGAATATCACTTCTAGCAAAAAGGACTTACATGACTTGCCTTAAGTTGGGTTTGCAGCAGACACTAAACATCAAATACGTTTGTGTGGGATGTCAGTAGTGACAAATGAAGTTCAGCAATACTGAGAAAACTATTTTCACTGATGGCTTCACCATGAGTTCTTGGCTTAAA
The DNA here is from genome assembly GCA_004027025.1 of Myocastor coypus. Lineage (NCBI taxonomy): Eukaryota > Metazoa > Chordata > Mammalia > Rodentia > Myocastoridae > Myocastor > Myocastor coypus. The sequence goes on along the minus strand of PVJA010023205.1, from coordinate 24,822 downwards.
TCCTAGTGTGACTTGAATGTGCCCCCCACCACCACCACATTCATGTTTGGGGAACTTAATCCCTTGAGGCACGTGCTTGTGGTGTTTGGAGGTGGAACCTTTGGAAAGTGATTAGAAGAGGTCATAAGAGTGGACCTCTCATGCTGGCATTAGTGGCTTATATGAAGAGGAGAAGCCTGAGGTAGTGCGCATATTTATTCTGTCAGTCCCTGGGACACTTCCTGTCACATGATGATGGAGCAAGATGACCATCACCATGTACTCTTGCTGTGCTTTTGGACTTCTCAACTTTCTGAGTAGTAAGCTAAATAAACTTTTATGCTGTTTATCCTGCATACTGAGAGTTTAATACTTTACACTTGCTGGGCAAGTATATTACCACTGAGCTACATGCCAGCCCAACTTCTATTCATTATTAATTCCTCAACCTCAAGCATTTTGATATGGGAAAAGAAAATGAATGAAGACAGCTTCTTGGACTACAATGACTGCTAAACTTATTCTCAGGTCCTCTAAGTTTTCTACAGCCCTTCAGTCTGAAAGTGCCACCTGCTCCTCTTTACAAAAGTCTTACTCTGATTTATATTAATTGTCTGTTAATGCCCCATCAGGTTTGAGAAATTTTCAGCCATTATTTTTTTAAGTACGTTTTCGTCTCTCATTTTGGAATGCCCATGGCGCAAATTTGAGGTTTTTGTTGTGGTCCCACAAGATAGCGAGGCTTTGCTCATTCTTTTTGTCTTATTTATATGGGATAATTTTTCATGTCTAGCTACTGCTTTATCTGTCAGCTCACCTCTGTTGTTAAGCATTCACTGGGGAGTTATGTCTTTATATTTGTGTTATACTTCTTTATTTTTGCACTTACCATGTTTTCTAGTTTAAGTTTTCCTCTTGGCTCTATATTTTTCATGATTATCCTTCCTATTTGTTTCTTTTAAATGTATTGACATTGACTCATTGAAGCATTTTTATTGTGGTTGCTTCAAAATTTCTATTAGATCCACCCCTGGAACCACACACAAAAAAGAAAGAAGCAAAATTTCTATTAGATCATTTTAATGTCTCTTATCTTAATATTGCAGCTGTCTTAATCTTTTTGGTTGTCGGTAGGCTGGGTGGTTTCTCAACTGGAACCTAGACATTTTCATATAGTGTTATGAGACCAAATCTTAACTAAACTTTCTATTTTGACTAGGTTCTGCTTCTATTTTCACTGGGAAAGACAGTAGCCAACTTCCTTACTCAGCCTTGGTTAATATGTGGGAATGGGTGGACTCCTCTTTACTGTTGGGTGGTCTTGGAGTTCCAGCTTTGCTTGTGGTCTTCAGATGCTTCAAGGTCACTATTGATCCACGGGGATGAAAGTTTCTGACTCTTACTTGGCCACCTCTGGCACCACTTAGGGCGGGCATGCTGAGAGTCGGGGTGTTGTCCTTTAGCATTCCTGGGACTCCTTTTCAGTGCTTGTTTATGGTACATGAAAGGCTTGGATACCATATGTTCTGTGCTATTTGACAGTAGTTACTGCCAAAACATGTTCCTTCTTACTCAGCTCTCCTTCCTTGTCCTGTGGGTAGGCTGTGCACTATTTTTTTCTGGGGACTTTTTATCTCTGCCTATTGGTGTCCTGCTTACAGCCTTCTTTGCCTGCCAGTCTGAGACACGTGAAGGTAAGAAAAGACTAGAAGCTTGTCATGACATCGTTTCTCTAGTTCCACAATCCCTACACATTTGATTTTCTCTTCAAAGTTCAAAATCTTTTTGTATGTTAATTCTATATATAACATCCAGGGATTTTAATTGTATTTAGTGGGAAGATTAGGAATAATGTGTTTACTTCATAAAGTCATTATTATTGTTACCTTTCATTTATAGAAGGGGAGAACAGAAAACATACAGTATAAATGAGTTTATAACTCATATAATTTCATAATCTTGAGAGCTATTCATGTTGATATATGAATATTGAAACCTGATTTACTGTTGATGGTTGTGCAGATAAATAACCTGGCTTAGGAGCTCACATGCAAGCATGAACTGAATGAGCTCATAATCTGTCATTCCCATGACTTGTAGTACTGGACCTAAGCTACATAACTGGGTGTTTTTCTTTTTGACTGGGTATATATTTGAAGTCTCTACTGGGAAATAAACTAAATGCTTTTAAAGGGATAGGTATGGGTGGAAGTTGTAGGCTATCAAAAATAATAATACTGGTCTAGTAATAACAAAAATAACAGCAATGAAACAACAGTGTAATGTTTTACCACATTGGATTATTCCTTACTCTGAGGCAAATATTTATTTCTCATAAAATCCAGGTTTTGCACATCATCCTTCTTAAAAATAAGTAAATGAGTTTGCTGAAGTCAACTAAATTAGTCATCTTGTAAATACTTGCTAGTGAAATCTGAAAACTTTTCAAGAAAGTTATCTCAAATATTAAAAGAAAAAGAAATGGAAGATTTTTTTTTAATCTCATAAGATAAAATGAGGGTATCATCCACTCAGTGGCATCATCAAGCAGATAAGATGGCTACATCCACGAATCACATGTAGAAGATGAGTACTTTAGTGTGTGTATGTGTGTGTCCTTCTTCTTTTGAACAAAAATATTTACTGCATGTCCTCCAACAAGTGTCTCTTATGTCAGTGGTTCTCAACTTTCTAATGCCATGACCCCTCAATACAATTCCTCATGTTGCGGTGATCCCAAACCAAAAAATAACTTTGGTAGCTACTTCAAAACTGTAATTTTGCTACAGTTATGATTTGGAATGGCTTTAAATGACCCCTGTGTTTTGGTCATTCGACCCCTGCCAGGGTTGCGACCCACAGTTTGAGAACCACTGTCCTATATCATATTCATCAAAGTTGTATTGTATACTCAGGAGCAGTCATATAATTTCTATAGTTAAACTACATTTTACATAACACCTGTTCAATAATTTTTAACTTTATGATGACAGAATACCAGAACTTCCAAGTGCCAGGTTCTGTGTGGACCATGCAAGTTGGATGCTCATAAAGTTGGCCTTCATTTTGATTATAGCTAAACTAGTTTCAGACAAGGAAAAAGGCCCACCATTTTTGGCTTATTCCAATTTAAACTTAGTCCTTGGCTATTGGGGGAAAGGTGGAAGCCAGAGTCAAATAAACATGCTGTTCTGCAAGGAGCTGGAGGAAGGACCATTTCTGGCAATAAGCAGTGTCTGCCTGTCGCATGTTTATCTCCATGGTCTCTGTTTGCTTTCTAAAAATTCATATGGCTACAAGTTGGCTCAGTTTTGCCACAGTGGAATGTAGAACAAGATGTCATGCTTCCTTCAACTTCAACTTTATTACCTAGAAAATATCCCCACATTTCAAGGAATGACCTGTATGCCTCTGTATATCCACCAACCAAAAGATGATAGATGGAGCACTTTCCTTAGGTAACAATTTATGCAAGTCCAAGAATCACTACTCTTTGCCATTATGTGCTCTGGTATCTCCTTAAGTGGAGAACCCTCAAAGAGATGTTAGAACGGTCTACCTTCAACATTTGGGAGCCAAGTAAGGAGGAGGTAGAGAAAGAACATAGTTTGTTTCTATCATAAGAGGAAGATAGATGCTGTTTTGATATAAGGAGTTATGTGCACAACAGAGCCTCAGCCTTCTTTTCTGCCTTTGCCTAAGGCAATGCAGTGGTGCCCTTTCATAGTGTGTATTTTTGGTTTGCACACTCAGCTACCTCTTAGATTGTGTGATAGCTTGCAAGATGCCATGAATGCCTTTCTGCTCCCCATGCCATTATATGGTGTACTGCAGCTTCTTTCAGGCTGTTTTTCTACTCTCTAAATGAAGCTATTTTGAACATGCCCTTTGGGCAAATGGTGCAATAATAAACATGCTTCAAAGAAAGACTGAAATGACTGTGCTTTGGCACTTATACTCTCTTTCTGGATTTCGGAGCCTTGAGATGATGACATAAAAACCCCAGTGGAGCTGAGAGTCTCCAAGTCAACTAACTTGCCAAACACCAAGTAGGTAAATGAGGTCTTCTGTGTTAGTCCTTATTGCTACCAAAATAAAAACAAAAGCAGAAACACCAAGAATTTATCGTTAGCTACAGGATAGAGGTCCAGCCTTGGTCTCATTAAGCTGAAATAAAAATGTTGGTAGAGTTGTATTCTTCTGGAGCTCTGGGGGAGAATCTATTTCCTTTCCCCTCCCCAGTCACTCAGGGATATCCATTCCTTGATTTATGGCCATGTTCTGCATCCTCAAAGCCTGCAAAGGCTGATGAAATCATTCTCACTCTGTTCCACTCCATACTGGCTTTTATCACACCTTTTCCACTTTCAAAGACCGAAGTGATTACATGGGACTCACTTAGTTCAGCTAATTAGCAAGTTAAATACTATCATCCATTTTTTTTTTTTTTGTTAGTACATGTTGGTTACACTAATGAATTTCACTGTGGCATCTCCATAATTACTACATACCTTGACAATATCACCCTCCTTTACTCTCCTCATGACTTGATCCTGTTTCTTCTCTCCAATCTTCTGTTTTCCACTTTTGAATGGTCTTTTCCCCTCTTCTCAATTCCATGTGTAAGAAAAAAAAAAAAAAAACATGCCATGCTCTTCTGAGTCTCGCTAATTTTATTAATGATGGTTTCCAGTTCTGTGCATTTTTCTTGTAAATGGCATAATTTTATCCTGCATGACAAAATAATACTCTATTATATATATATATATATATATAAATTTTTTTATCTATCTGGCATTCAGGTTTATTCCATAACTTGGCTAAGATGAGTTGTGTCTTGAAAAACAGGACTTTATAGTATCTTTATAGTATGTGACCCTAATTCCTTTATATATATATATATATATATATATATATATATTCATATATATATATATATATACATAATATTATATACATATATATGTATTAAATAATGGTGCAGCTGTATCATGTGCTACTTCTATTTTTAGTATTTTGAGAAACCTTCATACTGGCCTACATAGCAGATGTACTAATTTACTTTCCTCCTTGCCATTGAACTTAACTACTATGGTTTAACAAGTCCTCCAAAACTCATAGGGAAGTATAATTGTCACTCTAATGATAATAAGTAGAATCTTTAGAAAGGTACTAATCTGTGAAGGCTCAATCCTTCTGAGTGTTTTGATGCCTTTTATAGTGGTTGATATATTGTGTAAACTTGGCTGGATGACTCAGCAGCCCGGTTCCCTGTTGATGGGAGTCCCACCCTGGGGTATAATTAGTTCCTTCTTGAAGCGTGACTGGGGCCTGCCTAGCATATGATTGGCTCCTCCCTAGAGCTGGATCAATGGCCCATCCTAAGGTATGATTGGTTCCACCCTAGGGCACAATAGGACCACATCAGAATGACTGAGTACAAAGAGACTTTAAAGGACTGAGGAAGGAGTCAACACTTCACTTGTCAGAGAAGCTTCAGTCTTTACATTCAGCCTGGGCTTCATCTTCTGGCTTGCATCACAGACTCTTCAGCCTCCATCTTGGATCTTTCACCATCTGTTGCAGACTCTTCAGCGTCCATTACAGACATTTCAGTCTTCCATCGCATACCCATCAGCCAATGGATAGAGACTTACACGGAGCGCTGCAGTAAAGTCCAGACCTCAGGACTAAATTCTTCAGTCCAGAGCATGCAGATGCCCTCTGCACACTTCCTCATCTGACTCTGTGCTGACTATTGTAAGTCAATCTTATAATTCCTTATAGATTGTATATTTTGTGTTAATATCCATTCCTTATATTATATCTGTTCTGTTCCTCTAAGTAAAACCCTGACCAATACACCTTCATTCTGGGTGTTGGTTATTCATCATGAGAATTGTTATGTGTGAAAGCTCTCTCTTGCATGCGTTTGTCCTCTTTTTTCCACCTCCTTTCTTGATGTGATGGAATCTGCTAAGTTATGATGCAACAAGTTCTTCACCAGACACAGATTCTCAAGTTTGGGGACTTCTCAGACTCAATAATATGAGAAATAGGTTTATTTTCTTTGTAAATTACCTAGTCTATGGTATTCTGTTATAGAAGCTGAGATAGGAGCAGGATTGGTTTAAATAAATATCCTCCAAAAGTCCATGTGTTGGGGCTGGGGAGACAGCTTAGTGGCACAGTGGCTGTCTGGCAAGTGCAAGGTCATGAGTTTGAACCCCAGTCTTGAAAAAAAAAAAGCCCATGTGTTAATATCTCGGCCCAAATCTGTGACACTACCAAGAGGTGGTGGAACCTTTAAGAGATGAGGTCCAGTAGGAGAGTAGGTAAATGGGGGTATGTCCTTCAAGGCAATTGGGAACTCTGGCTCTTTACTGTATTTCTCTAATGTTTTCTGGATACCATGAAGTGAGCAGTCTCTTCTCTCATGAACTCTTCCATATATACTGCCCTGCCATAGGCCCAAAGTGACATGACCAAGTGATCATGGGCTGAAAGCTCCAGAACCATGGGCCCAAATAAATCTTTGTGTTTGATAAGTTGATTTATCTCAGACATTTTGTTAAAGGAAGGGTTTATTTAATTCATAGTTACTAAAGTTTTCAGACCATACTTGGCTGGCTCCAAGGCAGACAGCAGCAAAAGTTCATGGCAGCAGGACAGCAACACAATGGTGACAGACACAACCAACCAACCAGGGGAGCAGAGAGCAACAGAGAAAGTCTGTCTCTCTGTCTCTCTTTATGCTACATTCAGACTCTTGGCCTTGGCCTATCCACCTTAGGCCACACCCATAATCCCATAAGTACTCAGATCCATAATCCCATCAGTACTAAAACATAAGCCAAGTCTCAAACTCTAGAAGTCCCTGCTCCATGACTGCATGAGGCTTTGGGGGGACAACTAGACATAAGCCATAACATTCCACCCCTGGATCCCCAAAGTCTCATGCATATCCCTTTGTGCAAAAGATATTTTAGTCCATCTTGAAAAGTTGCTAAAGTCCCAACAGTTTCAGGATTGCTTAAAAGTCCAAATCCCAAGTCTCCTCCAAGATCCAAGGCAAACTATTAACTGTGAGCCCCTATACAAAAGAAAAGTTAAAAAGATCCAACATTCAAAGGCACAAGATAAACATTACCATTCCAAAAGTTGCAAACAACAGGGTAATACAAAACAATGGGACCAATACATGTCCAAAACCCAGCAGGGTAAACATTAAATCCAATAGTTCCAACTAGAACATCTGAAGCAGTCTGTAATGAGTTGTGAGCTCCAAAGGCCTTACATGGCTCTGCCCCCATGGCACTCTTGGTGGTAGTTTCCATGGCTTCTCTCTTAGACCAAATTTGCTCCCTCTTCGCAGTTTCCCTCAGACAATCCACGTTTCTGGCTTTTCCAGCCTTGTGGGGCTTCCACTGAATAGGCTTCTCACTTTCTGCTTCACACACTTCCCTCTCAGAGACACACTGTCTGACCTCTTAGGCCTTTTTCTGAAATTGAGGTGGAAGCCTTCTTAACCTCAGAACTACTGTATTCTGAATGCACCTAAAACCAATGCCACATGGATGATGCCAAGGTCTGCTTCCAACTGGAGCAGTAGCCAGGCTTCCTTCTCTCTTGCCTGTAGTAGTCAGCTGTCTAGACTGATGAATACTCTGACCTTGATTCCAAGGAGCAAACTCTCCATCCAGGTGCCATTTTGGAACCTGGTCTGGCTGCTGCCACCATTCTGGTACTTGAGTCTCTGTGGTTTTCTTCTTAAGGCAATGCCCCTCTCTTTTGCAATTCTGGGGCTGCAAAAGGCAGAGAGCTGCCACCTCCTGTGATGTCCTCAGGCCATCTTTTCAACTCTCTGGTTCCTTCCCAGCAATGGAGATCCTTTCAGCTCCATCTTTGCAGTCCACAACTCTCCTGGTGCTTCCTTCCTGGCCAAACTCACAATATTTTAAATCATCCTGCTTGGCTCTTTGCTCTCGATTTTCAACATAAATCTGACTAAAAGCCACCAATAACAACCACACCACCACCCCAATAGTTGGCTGTTTTGAAATATCTCTTGAAAGATTAGTCAACCCACCATGCTTAATTTCAGTCATAGGCAGTCTCTGGGCATGAGCAAAATTCTGTCAGACTATCAGCCAATCCATAGCACAAATCATCTGGAGTCCAACAACCGATGTAGTCCTTCCTAGCAGAAACCTCCTCAACCTGGTCTTTATAGGCAGACCTTCTGTCAGTCTTCTGGCCTGAGTTCTGACCAGAATCTCTCCTATAGAACAGCTGAAGCTGTTCCAGCTCTTTGCAGGTAGACAACCTCTCCAAACATTTCCTATCTCTGCTCATAAGCCATTCTTTATATCCAGGCTTCAAGTCAGTCTCCTGGTCTAAGCTCTGATCAGAATCTCCCCTACTGTACAGCTAAAGTTTATCCAGCTCTTTGCAAGTAGGCAACATAGCTGAACCTTTCCTATCTCTTCTCATAAGCCATTTCCAAAAACTTGTAATCCACATGGTCAGGTTAGTCACAGCAACGACCCCACTTCTCTGTCTTAGGTACTCTTCTCTCATTGCTTAGACAAATCCTCAATACCCAAAATGAAGGAAGGGTTTATTTAGCTCCTAGTTACTGGAGTTTTCAGTCCATCCTCAACTGGTTCCAAGGCAGAGAGCAGTAGTTCATGACAGTGGGACAGCAACACAATGGTGACAGAGACAACCAACCAACCAGGGGAGCAGAGAGCAAAAGAGAGCGCAGACATTTGTTAGACTGTGTAAATCTGAATAAAACAGAGTCTAAGACACTAACATACATCTTCCAGTTAATAAGGCATGGGCATTTGAGAAGGAGGTGTTATCCTTCTGATTATGAAGCCCATACTATAAAACACTACATTATTTAGATCTCCCTATCCCTGTATCTATGTAATAGCAATATAAATTTAGACTCAAACCATATTTAGAAGAACTCATTTCAGTCTTCCCAGTAAGTAAACAATTTATTCCTAGTCCAAGTGAGGATGGGAATGTACTGTACATTCAAGTTTTGAGAGAAATAAGTTCCTTATGTTTGCAGAACTGAGATTCTCCTTTTCTTTCTCACTGTCAGTTAAGGACCTTTTTTTTACTTTAAAAAATAATTTATTTATTTGATAGAGGGTCTCACTATGCAGCTCAGACTCATAATGATCCTCCTGTCTCAGCCTTCCCAGTGCTGGGCTTATAGGCATGCACTACCTGGTACACGACATGCAGATACCAGGAATTAAACCTGGGTCCTTGTGCTTGCCAGGAGGTGCTTAGGCTGCTAAGCTATCTTAGCAAGTGACTATTCCTATTATGGTTTTTATTTGTACGCCCCCCTAAAGCATCATATATGATCACAGCCAGGACCTGTGGAAGGTGAATGAATTAATGGGCATTATGGCATATTTTTAGGAAGTAGGGCCTAATCTACCTTAGATAAGTTGAGTCACTGTGGCTATAACCTATGAGATAATACCTTCTTCTTGTGCTCTGGGTCTCCTTCTTTCTTATCTCTCACACTCATCTGGGAAAGGACCCCTGTTTCCAAGACTTACGTGACTAAACTAGGATCAGAAGATAAACTAGAATGAACTTCCTCTTCCAGATCTATGCATTTTGAGACACCTGCAAAGGCTGTGTAAGGTAACATATCTTTAGGCTGTATGGTTTAGGGCATGAACATCTCTAGGAAGCATTATTCTGCCTGCCACACTATCCTGACTCAGTCAGTCTTCGGGTTGACACACTAGCTGACCGGAGAACTCTGGGAAAATGGAAAAGAGAGTGTTTGAGTAGGACCAGACTTGAAGAACTATGAACTGAACCACAGAACTGTTAACTACAGGAATGATGGTTATACTAAGTACTTCGTTTGGAAGTGGATTATTATGCAGCACAGAGAGGCAACACAAGCCACAAACTGCTTCATGATTAAAGCCATGTCACAATGTCACAGACACAGAGCTAGATAGGATACAGAATTGTGTGATCCTTACTTCATCTTCTTTGACAGAGTGGCCATCTATCCTTGAAGTCTTGAAAACATAAAACAGAATCTTCTCTTGAACATTGGCATCCTCTCTGTAAACTCATTATTTTTTTAACTGAAGCTGCTGTAAGGCATTGATTATGGCATATTAAAGTGGAATGTTTGGAACTATGTCACCCAACAGAGTGCCCTTCACAAGATTTTTATTATGGTGTAATATGTCAGCACATACTTAGTGGCTTAGAATTGCACATATTTATTACTCTAGTTTCTATGGGTGAGGTTCCAGCCCAGCTTTATTGGCTCCCCTACTTTGCATCTCACATGAGTTTGTGTAATTAAGGTGTCACCCTGCCTGTATTCTCATCTGGAAGCATGCCTGGAGAACAAACCACTTTCTAGCTCTCTTGGGTTGTTGGTAATATTTGTTTCCTTGAATTGGGGGACTGAGAACTTTACTTTGTACTTGAATAGAGAGAGGCTTTGCCTAGCTTCTGATGGCAAGTTGTATTACCAGAGGCCATCTGTGGATTTAGAGACCACTCTCAGTCCTGTGTGATCCATAGCATAGGGTTCATCTGCTGAAAAGACAGAGACAGTATTATAAACAGGTTGTACTCACAGGAGTAGCATCTGGTCCTCTTTGCTATATTATATTGGTAAGAAGTAACCCAAAGAGCCTACTATACCCAAGAGGAGAGAATTGCACACAAGTGTCAACATCAGGAAATAGGAAACACAAATATTCAGTGCTGGCTGGAACTCTATTGGCCATAGTCTCCAAACAGGTAGGTAACAAATGTACATGACTTACATTCTTTGAAATCCTATTGTCTATTGCATTGCATTACATTTTAGCAAGTCACTTCATCTTCTTCCCGAGGTCTTTTTTTTTTTTTTTTTTTTTAATCCGCTTCAGAAAGACTGTAAGACAGCAGATTATTTACAGGTTAAATCAAACGGCAGAGGTATCCAGATAGTCTAGAAGGAGGATGCTGAGTCTGAACAGGGCAGTTGCAGTTCAAAGATTTCCACATCTAACCTCATTAGAAGGTGTAAATCTACTCTCTGCTTTTGTTTCACCTTCAAGAATGACACTTCAGTGGGGGCTCTTCTGGAAGATGAGCAGTGTGTTCAGTAGTGTAGAACAGCCGGACCGTAGTGGTGCAGAGGGACTGGGTAAGGAATTAACCACACTCTTGCCTGGCATTTTAGGGCTTACTGAGAAAAATAAAAATATGTCTGGAAAACAGCAGTTGATCAAATGCCAGTTAGAAGTCAAGTTTCATAAACAAACCCTGCAAAAGGACAGACCCAAGGCACAAGCTTACAATTTTGATTATGGTTGTTGAAAACAAAATTAAATTTGAAACATATTTCTTTCTCCTCCACCCCTTCTCCATGCACCATGTGACAGTATGGAAGTACATTAGAGTACATACCATTTTCTGGTTGCCATGTCTTTCATCCTTCCTCAAATTGCCTTCACAATGGAGCATCTGTACATCCAAGCAAATGGACCAATGGGGAGATTAATGAACTGACCTTTAACATTGTAAGTATTTATTCTAGGGCCCAGGAGAAATGCACTTCTGTGCCAGTGAAAATCCCAAAACTGTCTTTGATAATTTGATATTAAAGATAGGTCTGTCAAATTCTTCTTGAGACATCATATTGCTCTTCCCCTGACCCCAAGCTTCTTATACTTTACAGTCTTCTTTTCAAATTTGAAGGGATTGATGCTCCCATCCCCTCTATTCCAGAATATTACCTGGCATTTGTTAAGCACTACTACATCAGGATCTGTGTTTAGCTATTTTGTTCATCTTCATTATCCATCATTTTTTGCATTACTGTATGAAAGGCAATCTTATATTCTCTCACTTAATTTCTGTACTGTCTCTATGAAATACATATTCCAAAAAGTAAGATCAACTGTTACTTGTGCATTAATAAGTGTCAGACAACGGAGAGAGGATCAGGTCTATTAAAACTTTGGTAACAATTTTTTGAAGCAAATGGTTCCTGAACATTTTATGAAGATTGCCTTGTGATAGTAACATGGGCAATAATTGTCACTCCAAGCCAAAAGCTACTATAAGAGCATCATTTTTTCTGTGACCTCCTGGGAACTTCTTTCAGACCAAATATCTGTCTCTGTCTCTATCATATCTATCTCTATTGCTACCTCTACCTCTATCTCTATATTTACATCTATATTTCAATCTATATTCAGCACATGAACATAAAAGTAATTCTAGGGAGGCAAAGTCTATTTTTTCTATTCATTACTCATAATATGATAATGTTTTAGATCTAGAAAGTCATAAATATGAATCAGAAGCATGGAACTACCTCAAACTTATAGGTTGGAACCAAAGAAAAAATTATTGTGGTTGTCATTGTTCAAAGGTAGCCTTCCCAAATATTTCTAGGCTGTTGTTTCTTTTTTAATTTTTTTAATGAGCAGAAGTATTTATTGAGGGAAAGAAAACCCTTGTCTGAGAGAGGGACAGGAGGGGTACCCTGAGTAGGTGGTCCTCCCTAGGCTGCTGTTTCTATAAAGCACACATCTTGGGGACAATTTGTTATACACCTCTGGGTAATAAATATACTCCTGTTTCTTCAAACAAAATTGCTTTCTACATGCCCTTTGCTAAATGTCTTTTTTCCCCTTTGTACTTCTGTCCTTTTGAATCCATGTCACAGACTTATCAGAGCTAATTGAAGGCTCCTTCTTGCATGGGAAGCAGTCCACACTGCCTTTCAGCCTCTGCCTATAAGGACCTATATGGACCAGGATAGACTTCAGAGGAAGAGAGAAATAGGGGCCAATAGTTTTTGTTCTAGAGAGATTTCTTCAGAGTTCATCTGAATTTTTTGTACTTCTGCTCAACAACAAAAGTAGTTCAATTTGAGAATCATGCATTAGTATGGATTGTAGGAAAGTCTCCATGAAGCCTGCTTTCTAAAATGTGCATCATCTGTGTCCCTCTTCAGACCACCCATTAGTTGCACCTGTTAGGGATACAGTAGCATGGTCTCTGGGGTTGCTTTGGAAGGCATGGGGGTGGGAGAGTTGTTGTGCTTAGCATACTGCAGGCATGCTCCAAATTTTTCCTTACTTTTCAGGTTCTAAGAGCTATGATGCACCACAAAAAAAGTTACATATCATTTGATTTCATGTCGTTTCAACTGGATTATGCTAGCATTGCATTGATTTTTAGATTCTAAATTACAATTTAATGGTCTAGTTTGCATTTCCCCTCTTTATTTTTCTGGTTGATAAAATTCTAAAAGGACATCTGTTGTGCTAAAACTGATTCCCCCCCCCCCATAGGATGCAAAGTCACTGCAATGTTCAGTAGCAATTTTTCTTAGGTAATAACTTCCCCTATCTTATCAAACCAGGCTTTGGCTGTGGATAGGCTTTTTTAATTCAATTGTTGTTTAACTTTACCATTTGTTGACTGGACAAATGAATAATCCCCTGATACTTCATTCTCGTTTCTTACACATTTGTCTTCAAGTCTGAAGGAGCCTGGAATCTGGAGGCCTGACCAGAGGATTAATGAGAAATTCCAAAGCTGTTTTGCAAGGTTTTAATGATGAATTCATCTCACTTCATTGATGGCCGAAGGTGTAGAGGATTTGTGCCATGCTATCATGGTTGTTCTCACGAATGGAAAACATTTCATGAATTTCTCTGCTGTGTAGAGAGCCTTATGAGATTTCTATGGCAATTATTTTCAACTGGTGTTCATTTTTCTGCCTTGTCCTTCCCAGAAAATATTTAGAAGTGTCTGGAGATAATTTTAAGTGGCATGCTATGGGTACTGTCACCTGGTAGACACAGCCCAGAAGTGCTGTTAAGAATTTTATGATACATTGCATATTCCTCTATAGCAAAGAATTGTGTCATCCAAGATGTCACTAGTATCACTAGTAAAGGCCTTGATCTGTGAAGAAAAATGCCCCCTTCCTTCATTGAGAGGTACAAACAATGAGTACAAGTATAATATGGAGACAATGAAGCATCAGGCAGAGAAGGGCCACTGAACCTTGTCTCAACACCGAACGCAATGTGTCAGAGAGCAAAATCCACATGCAATAAAAAGAACCTTACCATGGGACCAGATGACCCTTGCAAGAGCACAGACAGAAAAGGAAAAAAGAGCTACAGGATTTCTGGGGGAGCTGGAGCTCAGCTCTTCTTTTTCCTCTGTCTTCCCCACAGAGCAAGTGCTCATTTAGTGCCATGGTGTCCAATAATCTCACTGAGATGACTCCCAAATGTCTGTGACAATCTCAGTCTCTCCGGGCAGGTAGCCTCATACACCCAAATAAGCGATTTTTTGTTTCCATGAGGGTGCCTCTCCCATCTCTGTAACTTAGTGTGTCCTATATGGAACATTTGGTTTGTTCTTACAAATTTGTCCATCTCCCTCTTCCAACAAATGTGTAGCATTATGAAAACTCTTTGGGACAAAAATATGTTTTTGCCATTTTCCAAATAATTATATCTATTCTATAATAAAGTCTATGATTATACCATTTTTAAAATACATTCTCTTTAAAAGGAGAATAAAAATAATAGACAAGACTTTAGAAAGAACATGGAATTTAAAAAAAAAACCCATGATGTTGTTATATTGTATATCATACAATGTAATTACTCAGATTACCAGAGAGAGGCATTAAAATTGGTCAAAATAAAAATTTTAAGCATTAACTTCTCCTTTCAATAAAACCAATAGAAATTAGTAGTACAATCATCTTAGCTAGTGTGTGTGTGTGTGTGTGTGTGTGTGTGTGTGTGCGATTTTTCCTTTTTTCTTTCTTTTCTCTTTCCCTTATTCCAACTGTTAATTCGTTTTGAGCAGTTTCTTTCCTTTTTGCTATATCTATTTTACCTTCCAGATTTTATTAGCTCTTTCAGCTTCTTGTAATAGGGATCGTATCTTTTAAATGTTTATTTAGCAGTATTTAAAATTATTGCTATGCCTCATTGTATTCTCAGTCTTTTTTTATTCCCGTATGTCAAATTGCCATAACAGTTAAGTTTCAAAGATTAACTTCCTGAAAAGCTTGGCTTTATTCTTCTCTTCTTACTCTGCTCCCATCCAATGTACCTGTGACACTAATGTATGGGTTTGATTTTACATGTTATAGTAATAATTTTTTAAAAGTCATCCATTATTTTTACCCTGTGATCCACATACCTTTCCTGCCTTTCAAATCCCCATGTTATCCAGCTGGTTAGACTGTTGTGACAAGTTTTGTTTGAAGAACAGAAGAGACACAGAGTCACACAGGGAGAAGATGGCTGTATGGTGAGGAGGCAGAGAAGGATGTGTGCAGCCCCAAGTCAGAGAACCCTGAAGGTTCTGGAAAATACCAGAAACAGAAGAAGGCAAGAGTTTTCAGGACCATGCTGACACTTTGATTTTGGACTTCTATGCTCCAGAACTCAGATAAGTAACAATAAACGTTGTTTGAAAGCCTCTGTTCCAGGTCTAGCAGGGTCATCTTTGTCACAATCGTGCCACACTATCCGTCTTCTTCTTCCTTGATATGTCCATATCATTTTCTCCAGGCACTTCACTTTAGGTATTTCCTTTCTGTGCAAAGATGCATTTTATCGGGCACTCAAAAGCCTTTCCTCTTGTCATTTGGATGGTAGTTTAGTGTCACCTTCTCAAAGAGGAGGGCTGTGATCACCAGATCTAATATAACAATCATATGCTACTCCACATGGCCTCATAATTTGTTTTATTTCTTGCTTTAGGACCTAATGAAACTTTTATGAAATTTTCCTTGTTTATTTGGATTCACCACTACCGCTAAATGCCATAAAAGAAAATCTTTTTTTTTTTCTCTCTCTCTCTGTTGGTCGCTGCTGTTCCTCTTCCACCTAGAATAGTGGCTGAACTTAGCAGACAGACCACAAATATTTTTTAATAAGTGAGTCACAGAGGAGCTGTTTTGAATGACTACATGAAAGAAAATAGAGTATAAGCCATTTGGTTAGATTTTTGAGAGCGGAGAACTTTATAAGGGAGGTAGCTAGGATTGTAAGAAGACTGATCTCATCAGAGGGAGAAAAATCTCAGCTCCTGCTTAATGCTTAACCTTGGGTAGAGAGGGACATGCATGGTTGTACTCCATCAAGCCCACCCTCTTTCCTCTACAAATATTTATGCTGTGAGCTCCCCTGCTTGTGGGCCTAACAGGAGCTCAAGAGAGCTGCATACAAGATCTGAGTCTAATGGAGACATTGCAGTGCTATTAGCACAGATGGTTGTCATATGTATGCAAATGAGAAACAAATTGAATTTGGTGTCCCATCTCACCAGCTGTCCTATCAAGGAAGGCTCCCAGAGCAGCAAAAGAACTGCTGCTACACCGCTAATCTGTCACCACAGATTAATTACAATGAGTACATTAATCACCATTTGTTTCTAGTACAAAAGAAAATATCTTGTTTTTTAAGTACATCCTGTTAAAAGAAGGTGTCCAGCCTTGTAGAAACAAGGCTCAACAAGGGCATGAGGCTTCATTAGTTAAGAGCTGGAGGCAAATGAAGGATGAAGAGCCCTGGGCTGCATACCACCCCCAGGGCTATCTGCTAGTGAGGCCTTGCGGCTGTGCGCCTGGATAATGAATGGACAGTGAGCCAGCTCTTGAGCAGAAACAGCCACATGTTTCAAAGAGGCTATTTTATCGCGTGGATTCCCAAAGACTTTGGAACTGACCAAAAAGATATTTAAGATGAATTACTGTTGTTACAATTATTTGGTACACAGTGCAATGGCTAGACTACTAGCCATGGGTGCAAGGGCTTGGGCCTTAGTTCTGGCCCTGCATCTCACTCTTGTTTAGAAATTAATTCTATTAAGCTAGCATTTTTAATCCTTCTGGAAGGCCAGACCCATTTGAAAATTTTGTGAATGTGATAAATTCTGTTTCCATTAAATCTCCATAGCCATAAAAGATTATATTCAGCTGCATTAGAATCTTGGCTTCTTGGCAACATCTCATGCAGTCATGTTAAAGAGGTCCTGACTGGATAACTCCTACTGTCTGCTTTCCTCCAGTCCTACAGCACCACCATGAAGCCAATTCCTCAGCTAACCCTCTTTATCTCTTTGAGGTTATGACCCTTCAAGTTTAGTCACTCACTTGTTCGCTAATTTATTCAACAAGCATTGCTTGGACATTGTACTTGATGATAGATATGAAATGGTGCAGGAAGAAAGTGTTGTTCAGATTTTCATGAAACTCACACTGTAGAAGGGAAAAAGGACATCAGTGAAATATATGAACTTTCATTCAAGAATAAGGCCTTTGATGGAACATCACTGATACTATGACAGCAAAGAATAGAGGGGTTCACTCTCCTGGGGATAGAGGAGGGTTCCTTGCAGTGCTGAGAGGTATAACAAGATCTGAAAATTGAGGTGCAGTTAACCTGGCAAAGACAGGAGCCAAAATGTTCCATGCAAGCAGAGAATGAAGCTTTGGAGAAGAGGAACATGTGAATTGCACAAGAAATGGAAACCAAGGAAAATCATTTTCAGATAAGCAGAGGAAGTGAATATCTTATGAAACAAGAAAATTTCCCAAATGTCCAAATAAGGAGAACTATCATTACTCCAAGACCAGAAAGCCAATGTTGATGGGCTTTATGCATTAAAGAAAGCTGGTCATATTTTTATTTTAAACAGAACTCTCATCACTGGCATTAGATATGGATATTGGAGTTGATGGTGGCTTTGGCTGCTAAAAGTTTTAAGCCAACAGTTAATTATCTTGAGATTCTCTGCTGAGTAGTGTAAAGGCTCCAGTAAAAATAGCAGATCATGTCCTCCTATAGAGCAGCTTTCAAGGTTTAGAAGAAGGGATAGGAGAAGTGAATGATTCAGCACCGTGTCTAGAGCTGAGAATTCCTTCTGGGTGCTGGGAGGAATAGGAGGATTTGAGCCAAAGTTAGTCCTGGTTCTGTTTTCGAAGAGTTTAAAGTCAGCCACTGAGAGTCAAGAATTTCACAAATCAGATGAAAAAATGAACAATTATGAAAATAATAAGAGGAATGTGTGTTGGAAGCACATGTAGAACCACTGGAAAGTCATTCTTGAGCATTTAAACTGTAATGCCTCTTAACTTCTATAGTAGTTATTTTTTCCAAGGTTTACCAAACAGCTTCTTGCCAACAATTATGTTGGCAAATAAATGTGAAGCTTCCCTTTAAATCAAATTATTAATACGTAACTTTGCATGAAGTTCAGTCAATCTGTGAGACTCTGATGTTTTCAAAGAAACATTTAGGAGAATAAAATCATATTAAGGGCAAATATTTTGCTTAGCATATGATCTTAAAAGAAAACAGAAGTTGGGCCCGGCGGGATGGCTCAGTGGTCTAAAGCGCCTGCTTGGGAAAGCTTGGGCAGCTTCAGGGATCACAGTTTGATCCCTGGCACCACATGCTGCGCCAGCCCTGCCCTTGGGGTGGGCTGAGCCGGACATAAAAATGAGTGAATAAACAAATAAAAGTTCTGAAACAAGAAAAAATAAATAAATAAATAAAATAAAGTGAGTTGAAGGCCAGCCAGAACTTCAGAGTGAAACCTTATCTCAAGAGACAAAAAACAATAAAAAAAAGAAAGAAAACAGAAGTTACAACCTTTGCTTTTATAGAAAATTGTGGTTTTTAAAAACAAATTTAATCAATTTATTTATTTATTTATTCAGTTCAAGGTGTCACAACACAGCTCAGACTCATACTGATTCTCCTGCCTGAGTCTGTCAGTGCTGGGATTACAGATGGGCGCGACCACACCCAGTTTCAGTAGCCAGCATGGCATGCCTGGATTCTGGGACTGGCACAGCGTGTGGTGCTGGGAATTGAACTTGGGTCCTTACACTTGCCAGGAAGGAGCTTAGACCATGGAACTGTCTCCCCAACCCCAATTTCATAGACAGTTCTTGTTGCCTCACAATATAATAAAAGTTCTGGAAAAGGGAAAGGTGATAATTGGGATGGTTAATATTATG
Source organism: Myocastor coypus (assembly GCA_004027025.1). Taxonomy (NCBI): domain Eukaryota; kingdom Metazoa; phylum Chordata; class Mammalia; order Rodentia; family Myocastoridae; genus Myocastor; species Myocastor coypus. Next base: position 5,765 of record PVJA010023205.1, on the reverse strand, counting down.
TGTTAACTTGGTTAGGTTGAGCAGTGGTCTGATAATTTAATCATTTCCAGGTGCTCCTGAAAAGATTAGTCTTTGAAGTAGACTGAGAAGACCCACCCTTGCCAACATTTGGCAGTAGTATCCACTCTGCTCAGCACCCAGATAGAAAAAGCAGGTTGAGGAAGGGGAAATTCATTCTCTTCTTTAGCTAGTCATTCACCTCTTCCCTTGACTTTAGACACTGTAGACCTTGATGCTCTCACCTTCAGACTCGAGGACTTACAACTGAAATCCTCCCAAAATCGTAGGCCTCCAGAGCCAGACTGGAGGTTACGACACAGATGCTTCTGATTCTCAGGCCTGAATATTCAGACTGAATAACATTGCTAGTTTTCCCAGCTTTCTAGACTATAGACTGAAAATTATGGGACATTCATTTTCCATAATTGCATGAGCAAATTCCCTTAATAAATCCCACTCCCAGCACACATATGAATGTGCAGTGATTCTGAATCTCTAGAGAACCCTGAATTACATATAATAGAGGATGATCTATTAAAGAAATACCATACTTAGGATCTATACTGAAAAAATAAGAGATACAATTGCAAAAGATACTTATCATTGCAAAGATAAAAAATGTCTATATTCCCTCTCCCAGCAGTACTTATTACATAAATAATGGTTAACTATATGAAGGAATGCTATGCAGCAATTTTAAGGGTATGATTGGGATGTGTATTCATCAACAACATGTGGCCATGTACTGCCTTGTCTTCCTTCCATCAAATTTATAAAATTTGCCTTAACTAAAATATACCTTCACCATCTTCCATCTTTTTTTTTGTTTGTTTTGTTTTAGAATTTTTATTTTATTTATTTATTTTTTTCTTGTTTCAGAACTTTTGTTTGTTTATTTATTTATTTTTATGGCTGGCTCAGCCTGCCCTGTGGGCAGGGCTGGCGCAGCATGTGCTACTGGGGATCAAACCGCGGTCCCTGCAGCCGCCCAAGCTTTCCTAAGCAGGCGCTTTAGACCACTGAGCCATCCTGCCAGGCCTCGTTTTTTTTTTTTTTTCTGTTTTCTAAAAGCTTTATTTTATTCTTCAATTGTATATAACAAAGGTTCATATGTGTGAAGTGTGATGTGATGTTATGCTAGCTGTATACCCTCTCAGATGATTTTGTAAGGGCTGACCCGCCTCGATACCACCCTTCTGTTATCTGTAACTTAGGTTTCTATTACCCAGAAAGTCACCTGGGTGTCGAAACTCCCCTCCAGCCAGGGGGGGTCAGTGTACTCCCATTGGCTGCCCAAATGTTACCAGAACCATTCCCATTGGACTATAACCTAGACCTAAGATACCCAATCACTGTAAAGAGCCCCCGACTAACCTACGCTATTGGCTTCTGTAAAAGACGCTTGCTGAATCCCTCATTAGCATAAGCACCCTATAAAAACCCGCTCACACAGCCGCTCGGGGTCACTCTTCTAGGGGTGGCCCTGTGCTGGCACAGCTAAAAGAGCGCTGTTACACTTTAAGGCACCGACTCTTGGCTCATCCTTCTCCCGACGTCTCCCGGACCTAACAATTTAATCAGGCAATTAATAAATCCATTGCCTCATGTACTTCTTCTCTTTGCACTGGGAACATTTTAAACTGCCTCCAGTTTGGAGATGTACAATATAATACATTGACATTAACTATGATCAGTCACATGGCTCATCGATTACTAGCTCTCTTAGTCAGCTTTCTTTAAATATAGCAAAGCGCTGAGATAATCAATTTAGACAGAAGGTCAATTTTGGCTCACACTTTGGGAGGTTCCAGCCCATGACTGGTTGCCCTTTTGCTTTTGAGCCTGTGGCCTCATTCTACTCTCTGTGATTGTGACTTTGCAGATTTCACATACAAGTGCCAACTCCACACAAGAAAGGCAAACATTAAGTGCTGTAAATATGTACTACAAAAATTTTTTTAAGAGAACTAGATGCTTCTACTTGCTCAAAGTCACACATTTGATTAGCAGCCCAGCACAAATACAATGACAATTATGTAACTGTGAAACTTGTGCCCTTTCCCCTTTGTTTTATTTTATTTTTATTTCTTGTTTCAGAACTTTTGTTTGTTTATTTATTTATTTTTATGGCCGTCTCAGCCTGCCCTGAGGGCAGGGCTGGAGCAACATGTGGTGCCCGGGATCGAACCGCGGTCCCCGTAGCCGCCTAAGCTTTCTTGAGCAGGCGCTTTAGACCACTGAGCCATCCTGCCAGGCCCCTCCGTTTTGTTCGATACTGATCCTGTCTATCACTGGTCAGCTCATGTTTCCTCTTGTTTGTAAATTTGTCTCTCTCATAGGTCCTGAAAGAAGAAAAGGCAGACATGGAATGGTTTTGTATTTGTGTGTTCCACCTCCCTATCTATCCCTTGAAAAAGGGTGGCGTTTGGATTTAGAGGAAACCAATTCACAAACTAGGAGACAGAAGGTTGTGGGCCTGAACTTGGTGGCTGACTTAAGTCATGTGAACAGAAGACACAAGTGTGTAGGGCAAGAATGGATATGAGACCAGTGAGAAATGCCCACAAGGAAGGACAAGATGGCTGCCTGTTCTTGCTACACCAGGCTGTCTCTGAGGCCTCAGCTAAATTTCAAACCCTCCCAACCACACATAGACACACATACAGTTAAAATGCTTATTTCTAGTAGACTAAAAATCCAAAATCTGTCAAGGTATATTCTTATGGTTTATATCTAGATGTCTGCTCCAAGCACTGCATGCTCCCAGGCAGAGCTTTGAGGAGTGACTAGATCATGGGTGTGTGGCCCTGAATGCTAGATGTGTGACATAGGATTAGTCCATGAATTCACTTTTAGCATATTTCTAGATGTGTCTAATGAACCTCCTGAAGATGGAAGAATACCCTAGTTGTGGGTGGCACCAATGAAGATGCTTATAGCCTGGATGAAATGAAAAGGGGTGGAAGGAAGTTTTCTTTCTTTCTTTTTTTCTTTCTTTCTTTCTTTCTTTCTTTCTTTCTTTCTTTCTTTCTTTCTTTCTACATGCATGCTATGAACTATTTCTCTGTTATCCCTCCTACTCCCTGTTATGCCAGCCTACCTTGGAGCCAGGTAACTATGAATTGAAACCTTGACAAACTTTCAGACAAAATAAACCTTCCCTTCTTTCCATTGTGGATGCCTGGTATTTTGTCCTCACAATGAGTAAAAGAACTAAGATTAGTGTGCTGTGAATAGTGTAGTGTAGTGTGCTGGTATACTGATAAACACATATACATGCTAGCAAATAAGCTTGAGTTTCTCCTTCATAGTTTTTGCCTTTCACTTTTAATGATAAATTATGAATTTGGTCTATAGTTATGTGTTTAGAGATAATTCATATTGATAATATACTGAATTCACCATGTGATGATAATAGTCCACTGATCCTCAACTTTACTTTCTGAGGTTTCATTTACTTATGTTCCCAATGAGGTCCAAAAATATCAAATAGAAAATTACAGAAATAAAAAATTTTCATGTCTTAAATAAGCTTTATGATAGCATACAGTTACAACTGATATTTTTATTATTAGTTACTGTTCTAAATTAGTGTTTATTGTCAGTATATACAAATAGAAAAGAAGATAGTACATACAGTATTACATAGAGTTTAGTATTATTTACTGTCTGAAGAATCCAGTGGAGATGTTGGCAGACTTCACATGCAGATATGGCAGATAATGCTACTTCAAAATACATTCAGTTCAAATTGTGCTGATGGGTATATAAGTAATAACTCTTTTGCTATAGTAAATCAGGTTATGGAAATTTTATGTGTAGTGTTTCATAGGTCTATGAGTGTATTTCGTTGATACATTTCTAGAAGTGGGATTTCTAAGTCAAAGGCAAATGTGCTTTAGATTTTCTTTGTCAAACTTTAAAAAATAGTGGCTCAATTTTTCTATTCCTGGCAATGTAAGCATTATTTTCCACACTAGTTTTCAAAATAATGTGTTATCTTCTACTTGATAATAAATAAAAGATAAACAAATTTGAGTCTGATCTTTATTTTTCTAATTGTGAATTTAACTGGTCATATGTTCATAGTTTAATAAGCATTTTGATTTCTTTCTGTAAAATAGCTGTTCATTTTCCTGCCCAATTTTCACTCAATTACTTCATTATTTTCCAGTTGACCTTGAAAGGCTTTTGTATATTAAGAAAGTGTTATTGTGTAGCAGAAGTAGCATTTTTCTTCTTATTTTTATTTATGCTTTATGGATTTTTTTTTTCATTGTTGGAATTTAAAAGTAGATTCTTAGTAGTTGACTCTTTTAATTTTCCCCTTTATGGGATACTTTCCCTTACTGTAAACACAGAAAATTTTAATCATTTAATTTTAATGTTCACATGTCTGAGTAATGTGAAATTTGTTTAGTGAAGTTAGGAAATTTTGTTTTCATTGGCTAGCTGATTTTCGTTTACTTTATGTTATGAATTTTAAATAGTCAATTGACTATTGAAGGTATTTGCTTCCTTTATTTCTAAACTTTTGTACACATGTTAATATTTCCCTCTGATTTCTGTGTTAGCTGTATTCCATGCTTTCCAGTAATAGTACTTTTTAATCTTTATAATTCTAGCTATTTTTAATTCACTTAAAACTTACTAAATTTTTTAAAAGTTCCTGATAGTCAAGTACTTATTTACTACTAGTTTTCTTGTTACTTTTTAGTTTTATTTCATTGTAATGAGAAAAAGATTTCTAAAGTTTTTTTTCTTTTAGAGAGGAAATCTTTATTGGTTTTACTTTCTGTCCCAATCAGATGCTTGATTCACAAAGAGTTGGAATGACCATATGCTCTCTTTTTAGAGTATAAAGATAATTATGCATCAGTTAAAGCCACATAATGGTGTTCCTTAGCTTTACCTCATTAATTTTCATTTTTTAATTTTTCTTGTATAGATTGAAAGAGATGAAATAAAGTTTCTTATAGTAGTATATTTTCTGTTTATCTCTTTCTTGGATAATACTGTTATTTACCTGATAAATAATTATCAAAAGTGTTAAAAGTTTTGAAAGAATTGAAGCAAGTTTTCCTGGAATTTACTTTGAGTTGTCATTCAGCACATGACCAGTCCTTTCTTTGAATTGTATTTATAAACTTTTGCATTTTCAATCTTTTTGGCCCATGTTTTGTTTTTGATATATGAATATATACAATATAATTTGGGTTTTGCTTTGTGATCCCTGCCTTTACTTTGGGTTAAATAGAGAATTTTTAATCATTTATGTTATAAGTAAATGTGTCAGTAATCCTATAGTTAATTTCCTATTAAGTTTTATTTGTCTCTTGTCATTTTGATTTTTTAAAAACCTGTATACCTGGTTAAATTTTCACTTTTGCATTTGAGGCATATGTTTTGTTCATTTAGAAAATTCTGTGTTGCAGTTCAATATTTTTATAATCATAAGGAAACATAATTCATATTTGTATATGACACTTAAATATCTATGAAGAACAATCAATTGCTTGGCATGCTTTCCGCTCATGATTTCATGACCGAAATTTAGTAGACTTTATTATTTTCTTATTGTTAAATTTATAAATGTTCGATATACTTAGAGCTCCATTACTTTAAGTGCTATTTTCCCTTCCCTCTCCATAGCTTCAAGGCTGATACGCAAATCCGTTCTGTCTTTCCTTTTGAAGTCTTTTAGGGATTCCATCTCTATTTTTTTTTTTTTTTTTTTTTTTTTTTTTTTTTTTTTTTTTTTTTTT
>PVJA010023204.1:0-33309 GCA_004027025.1 Myocastor coypus | reverse complement strand
AGAGAAAGGGGGAGGGGGAGGGAGAGAGAGAGAGAGAGAGAGAGAGAGAGAGAATGAGAACTTATTTTTGGTATTGTATTGTGGAATTATTTGCCAAACCTTAGGTCATAAAGATTTTCTTTAAAAAGTTTTATAATTTTAGATCTTATATAGTGAGCTGTATGCTCAATTTTGAGTTAAATTATATGTGCGATTTAAGGCACGGATCAAAGTTCTTTTATTTATATATATTTTTAAATTTCATTCTGGGGACTATATATCCAGTTTTTCCAGGACCATTTGTTGGAAAGACTATTGGTTTTTCTCTCTTTTTAAAAAGTCTTTTATTTGCTTATACATTCAATACAGGATCTTGCTCTGCTGCTCAGATTCATAATGATCCTCCAGTGTCAGCCTCCCCAGTGCTGGGACCACAGGCAGGTACCACCACATCTGGTTTTGGTGAGGCACAGCATGTGGTACCAGGGATCAAACCCAGGTGCCTGCATTTGCCAGGCCGATGCTTACACCACTGAGCTATCTTCGGAGCCCTGAAAGATGATTGTTGAAAATCAATTTATATATATATATATATATATATATATATATATATATATATATATATATCTGCTTCTAGACATAATTTTCCATGGATTTGTTTGCTTCCTTTCAAAATAAAACTCTACAGTAGTTTCACATAAATGTTTCCTGTTTTTAAAAATTGAGATATCTTCTCCTGTGATGGTATTCATGTATTACAGTACACAGTTTGGCAGGTCCTATAGTGACAGTGTCAACACCCGTTACCATCACCTAATTCCAGAACATTTTATCGCTGCCAGAAGGAACCTGTACATCAGTCAGTGCCTGTTCCTCTTCCCTGCAGACCTCAGTGACAAGAAGCCAAGAAGCTGCTCTGTGTCTGTGAATTTATGCCCTGGACAACTCACTTTCCCTTCTTTGCCCTCACATTAGGTAATAATAGTCCATCTTTTCATTCCTGTGGACTCCTTTGTAATAATTTTGTTATCTATATAGTTTTGTTTTGTTCTTTTTTTTATCTTTTTGAGACCGGGTCTCGCTATGTAGTTCAGGCTGGCCTTGAGCTCACTTTGGTAGCCCAGGCTGGTCTCGAACTGGCACTGATCTTCTTGCCTCAGCCTCCCGAGTGCTGGGATTACAGGCGTGCGCCACCACGCCTGGCACAATTTCTAAGATGATTTTGCCTATGCATAACTTTGTAAAGATGATGTAATACTCCCTGGCATTGTGGCAGGCTTGCTTTCTCATTTGATGCTGTCCCACTGAGGTGGACCCACACTGCTGCCCATTGCCGTGGTTTATTTCTTTTCTCCTCCACCACCATGTGAGGGTAAACCGCAACATAGCTTTCTCCTCTCTGCTCATAGACATCTGGGTTATTTCCAGGGTTTTACTGCTCTGGGCGGTGGTGCTAGGAATATTCTTGCACGTTTCCCAAGTACCTGGGAGTAAAAACCTACAGTGTAGATGATGTTGACTTTCAACTTGAGAAAATAATGCCAAATTGGTTTTTCAGAAGCGTTTCTGCCCATTTCTATTCCCACCAGCAATGTACATGAAACCCTGAAGATGTAAACTGACATAGTGTAAAACCTTCTTAAAAACAACTGCCAAGTCCGGCCTGCTGTGCCACTGAGTCATCAATTGAGACCGGGCGTTGTGGCGCACGCCTGTAATCCCAGCTCTGGGAGGCTGTAAACAGGTGGATCGCTACAAGTCCGATCTAGTAGTGAGACCCTAAACACCCTGTAGACCCTTCCCTAAAATACAGAATAAAGGCAAAACAATTGCCAAGTGAATGGGAAATAGTGTCACATTGAGATCTTGGTTTGCATCTTCCTGATACAGAACATCTTTTTGTATATCCAAGACCTATCCAACTGTCTTTCTGCGAAAGCCCTGTTCATGTCTCCTGTCCATATTTTGGTTGGGTTCACTGGGCCCATTTTCTTTCACAGAAGGTGAGTTATATAGAGAGATGTATTCCTAAAACTAATCCTTGTCAGTGTATATATTGCAAATATCTTCTTCCAATGTGCAACTTGTCTTTTAAAACTCTTTTTTTTGACAGAATGGGGATGGAACTCAGGACCTTGCCCTTGCCAGGCAGGCACCTGTGCACCTGAGCTATCTCCCCGGCCCTTAAAACTCTCTTTAAATTGCCTCTTGAAAAAACAAAAATTGTTGATTTTAATATATTCAAATTAATTCATCTTTATACATTAGCTAATGCTTTTGTGTTTTAAGAACCCATTTCTACCCCCAAGCCTAAAGGATATTCACATACATTTTCTGCCAAAAATATGAAGCAGGGCTTTGTTTCAGAGTATTTTTTTATCTCACTTGGGAATCATAAGTTTTCTGTTCCATTCCAATCTTAATTACTAATGTCTAGCTCGTTTTTTGTTTTTGTTTTGTCTTTTTGAGACAAAGTCTCACTATGCAGTTCAGATTGACCTTGAGCTCACTTTTGTAGCCCAAGCTGGTCTCGAACTCGTACTGATCCTCCTGCCTCAGCCTCCCAACTGCTGGGATTATAGGAATGTGCCACCACGTCCAGCTACTAATGGCTAACTTTTCATGCTCAAATGTCATAGCCACCAGCAAAAGACAATGTGTAGGTTACAGAGAGAGGGGAAAATAAGACGCTCTAGGATTCAAACAACGGAATGAGCAAGGACTACCAGTTACTACGGATGCAAGTCTCTGAGGCAGTCCATTGGCAAGCCAATAGCAGAGCTGTCAAACTGAGGGGTCCTGATGGTTTTGCAAGGGCAAGCCAACAGTCAGTATATCTGCTGGGCTGAAGTGGAGGACAGAGCCAGGAGTTGGTTCACCAGGTGACCCGTGGTCAGGTGACAGCTGAGTGCCGCGCTGCCGTGGCAGCGAGCGTCCTTCCTTGGAAGCACCTTGGGCTAAGGCGGTTGCTTCATGCGCTGGTGTAGTGTGTGGGACACGTGCCTGGAATCCGTGTTATGGGCCAATAAGCCTACGTTTCCGAGTGCCTTCATTTAACTCCTCCAGTTCACAGGCAGCCATTTTTTATTAGCACAAATGATGCACTTATCAGACCATGCCTTCTGATCTGATGGTGGCTGCGAAACTATCAGACGAGAGGCAAAGCGATGTGACCTTTTTCATCCCAAATGGAGTAACTCAGAGGAAGCTGAAGCCAGAAATCTACTTCTTCCCTTTTTCTGCGTTGCGAATTCTTCGCAGGGGTAATCACCCTGCTATTCATCCACCTCCTGTGTTTTTTAGCTTCACTAGTACCTGTACGTCGGTAGCATTTCCACTTGGCCACATTTGCGTAAGCTTTCAGAGGAGCCGCCCCGGGGACGAGGCTGCTTTTCTCCTGACATATCGTCTATTGGGTCAGGAAGTAGCAATGAGGTGGGGAGGGCTGACTCAAGCCCGTGGAGATTCCGAAGGACTCAAGAGATAAGAATGAGTGAGCCTTAGGGTAGAGAGACCCTCAGTTACCTGAACCACAGTCCTCACCTAACACGCAATTACCCATGAGTCGCTGCACCCAGGGCCTCATGATGGTCGGCAGGAAAGCGCTCTACCGCCGAGCAACAACTCCAGCCCCCTCCTGATTCTTTTTTCATTTCAAGGGATTGAACCCAAGGCCTTTACATTGAACTACATCCCAGACAATTTTTTTTTAATTTTCTACTTGGGGATGGGGTCTTTCCAAATTGCTAACTTGCCCAAGCTGTGTTTCACGATCTCTTTCAATTTTCATAATGATGTTTTCCCTCTGATTTATTTTAGTATCAGAAGAACAAAATTAATATACTAATGATGAAGCTACAGCAGTGATTGTAGTCTGGATTACATTCATTTGTAGCAGTGCAGTTGTAAAATAGTTTAAGTGAATTTATTTTATTTTATTTTGCAGTACTGGGGATTTTACTCAGGACTCTGTGCCTGCCAGGCAAACACTTATTCTGCTGAGCTATCTATCTCGCAGGCCCCTTTAAGTGTATAGTATTAAGAAAATGCACCCAGGACCCACTAAGTCTCCAGCCTCTCCCCATACAGTACAGTCAGTTGCTATTCGCTCTATAACACAACTGTCACCTCAGGGCGGGCCGCGCTCTCCCTCATGCCCCAGAGAGGTGAGGCCCCCTTGCATGGAAGGTGACACTTCTGAGATGGAGAGAGATGAGCCAGGAAAGGCCAGGTGTTTCCCACGGATCTGGGCCAGCTGCTCTAGAGCCCAGAGCCCCTGGGCTGGCCAGGTTTTTCCTCAGAGGCACTGTCAGTGTGCAGGCAGCTTCTTTTTGCCCCACCAGAGAAGCCAGGGTGCAACACCCCCAGTCCCCTTCCCATCGTGTCCTCCCAGGGGCCTGGAAGCTGGAATGCTTCTAGCCCCAGGCCCAGTCACCACAACCTACATAACAACCCCAATAGCTCCTGATAACCCAGGAGTCCTCACAGTTGTCTACCTCCTGGGTTGGTTTTGGGGGAGGAAACCAGCGATAGAGCTCCTCGAAGATGCTAATCTTAATTTGTCATTTACCTGGCCCGGGAGCTTTTGGCATTTTCCCACAGAGCCTTCAGATTCCTAACCTGCCTCCTGAAGGAGGGAAGGGGAACATCAGCCCTGCTCTCGCCCTGTTCTAAGGTCACCTCTGCCCTTGTTCCCAGCTTTCTGGGAATGGCACTACTAACCTGACCGTGCAGCCTTGACAATTCCTAATGTGGTCCCATGGAGCAGGAGGCAGGAGTGTGATCCACCAGCAGGTCGCCTGGCTTGCTCCATCTGACCGGATGGGCACCCTGAGAGTCACTGAGGCCATACCTGACTCTACAAGCCCAGCTGTATGCCGCTCTTCTCCCCCTTGATTTCTTCTTGCATTCCCAGCTAGAAGTTGACAGGCTCAGAAGCTTTGCATTAGGGCCTAGAGAGAGACAGGCTGCCTTCTCCAGTTTAGAGTCTAGCCTCATGTTTCAACCCACCTTTTGTCCAAGACTTGTACCTGGACAGCTATTAACAGAAATTTTGATTCCTATCTGGCTCCTGTTCTTTCCAGTGGGAACTTCCTGGGGCTGAGAGAAAGAAAAGAAGTTATCCATAGGACAAGAGTCTGCCTTGTCAGACAGTGATGGAGAGCCTTTCAGAGCCGCGGTGGTGGACCTGTGGCACATGTGCCATAGAGGGTTATTTGTGACAATGAAAACTCTAAAGGGGTCACCATCGCACTGACCAAGGTTTGCCTCCTCTGCTCTAGCTTTTCGAACCTCTCACCATCAGTTAGCAGCCATAGCCTTTCAGCTGGGCTGGTAAAGGTTTCCAGGGCCACCCACAGTGGACTGGCTGTGACCTTCTTGTCCTGTTACCTCGGCTTCTGGGATTCCTGACAATGACCCTTAAGTCTGTTCCCAGCATTTGGTTCCTGTTCCTTGGTGTGTGTGTGTGTGTGTGTGTGTGTGTGTGTGTGTGTGTGTGTGTGTAGAAAGTTAAGCAGGGTCTGTTGCTTCCTCCAGGCGGAATCTGAGGAAGTCTTCCAAACAGGCGAAGAAGACCTCAGATCTCTCTCCACTTTGGCCTGTATTGGGTTTGCTGACACCTGTTACAGAAAAGGAATTTTCAAGATATGCCAGTGAGAGGTGTTAGAAAAGGTTTTCAAGGAGAAATAAGAGCACATGCTCGAGGAGAACAGAACACAGGCCAGCAAGAGAGAGGCGTGTCACACTGTCTGAGGTTGGGGGGTTTTAGTGTGGCCTTCAGGTGTTTGGACGATGGCCCAGGATGCCCACACCTGCTGTCTCAGCCTGCCCACATGGTGGGCTCAGATAGCGCACGCTATTTCCCTGTGTCTTGGGGCGATGGATGAGCTGCCCCCTTTCTAGGGCTGCTTCCCCGCATGGAGGTCTGCGGGCTGAAGCCCTGCAGGCTCAGTCCTCAGATATAAAGCATCAGCCCAGTTCGCGGGATTATGATATCTGGAAGACTGTAGTAACATTTTATTTTTGGAGCAATTTTCCCGGAAAGGAAAAAGGTGAGCTTGGATTCTTTTGTGTCTCGATGTTCTAACATTTTTAAAAATACATTCAAAAATACTGTTTTCCCTGTCTTTATCTTATCTCCTGAGAAGCCAAGTCACTTAGCCAGTGAGCTTCAGCTCTGGGGTCCACAGCAGGAGGGCCCCATTCTTGTTCCCAGCCAGGCAGAGCCCTGTCCTTGGCCTCATTTGCACCGGGAGAGGGGCTTTTCAGCTCTCTAAGACTGCATGCTCCAGCACAGACAGGCTGTAAGTCTCATCCACTTATCTGATGTCTATCTTCCTTACCAGCGGAGGTACTGTAAGCATAGTTCTTATTAAATTAAGCATGAGATGAAATCATTTCTTTAAAGCCTTTTACCTGCCCATTTCCCCAGGGCACTTGGTTATTAAGTAATTTCTCACATTTTCCAAGTGAGTCAGGCTCTGAGAAGGCTGCTGGGCCAGGGGTGGAGAGGAGGGGAGCAGAGAGGGCTAAGAAAGGCTGCCTGTGGAAAGTTCTAGATGCAGGCAAGGGGGTGGGGAGGAGGTGCAGCTCACTGGGAAGGCCCTCTGTCCCCAAGAGCCCTAGGGAGCTACCCCAGATGCCCTCTTAGGAACAATGCCCTCCAATGCCCTTTGTAAGTACTCACTTCCCCCAGGAAGAAGTGCAGTGGCTCCCCGCTGGGGCAGGACCCTGCCGGAGGAAGCAGGGCCTGTGTCTCCCAGGAGTCTGGGAAGTCAGGTGCAAAGGCTCAGACCAGACAGGGGGCTGAGGAGTGCCAGAGGTGCTCCAGGAATGGCACTACAGAGCAGCTCCCCTTGATGGCCAAGCCCTGGCTGCTTGGTTCTCCTGTGGCTTCACAGATGCCCACTCTGGCTCCACCCCCTGAGCAGGAGCTCCTTCCTAGTCTCCATCTTGGAGTGCTGGGGGACCCTCGGGTGCAGCCTCAGCCTCCCCTTGGCATCCACAGGCACTCTCTGGTCCACCGCATCCAGTCCCACATTCGGCCATAAATATGCTGCTAATCCCAAGATGGCGCCTCGGGCCAGGCTTGGAAGATATGCATGGCCTCAATTCTTGGTGGAGATGTCCATTGGGATGGCATTTCAAACTAGGTATGTCCCAAACCGAACTCCCCACATTCCCTATTCCTTTCTCTCCAGTATTTCCGTATTTCAACAATTTTGTTGCTCAAGGCAAAAACTACAATTATCCTTAATACTTTCCTCTCTGGCAGTCATCCTTAATCTTCTCTGTCTCTCTCCCGCTTCCCCTTTCCTGCTCTCTTTTTCTACATCAGAAACTCCAGTCAACTCTGCCTGAGAGCATGGTCCCAAATCACCCAGGCTGTCCCTGGAGGGCTGCAACTTCCCGGCACCCCGTCCTCGCTCCCTTTTGGTCCTCGTCTTCCAGTGCCGTGGCATGAGCAAGCCTGCTAAGACCCAGGCGCACACAGTGTGTGTAACACGAAGGGCGAGTCCTACTGAGCGCTCAGGACTCCGGCTCATCCTGCGGCAGCGGATGAGCCGTACTGACATAAGATTAAACAGGGACAAGGAACGGGAGCTTTTGTGGGAACCGTGCACCTTCCCAACTCCAGCGTTTCTGTACCATTCAACTGCTTCTTAAAATTGTCTCTAATCGAAAAAGTAAATAAATAAAAGGAAAAGCCAGCCCCATGCTCTGGCCACGCAGCCCCTTCCACCTTCCTCAGGTGAGCAGGCCTCTCCCTGGGCCCTAGGCAGGAAAATCCTTCCTTGGTTTACTCCCTTATGGTCTCCGCAGCTCACGCGAAGTTCATGCCTCTCTCCCCTCTCTCCCTGTCTCCTGCTTTCTTCTGCTCTGTGAGCAGTGCCATCTGACCTTGGAATGTCAGCGTAGCACTATACTCTCCCTCAAGTCATTTATCTAAAGCTTCAAAATTAAAGGAACAAATTCCCAAAGCCTAGCGCTGGGCCCCTCAGCTTTCTCTTCTCATCTCTTTGAATGCAGCGTGCCCCTATCTCCAGCACTCCCAGTCCTTACAGTCATACCTCATCACAGTCTTCTTCACGCGTCTGGAACCTTCTAGAAGACTGGCTTTGCCTGCTCACCACTGCCACTTCAGCAGTCTCGCACCTGGCTCTCTGGGTGTGCAGGGGGCCTCTCATCCTGCTAGGACCTGCTCACTCTGTGTGCCTGATCCTTGCCAGACTTCTCACAGAGGGTTCTTCTGGTGTAGGGTACCCTGACCACCTCTGCTGTACAACTGTCTATTCGGTAAAATGGGAAACCTGACTCCTACCTTGTTGTGCCTGAACTACTTCCCACTGGGTGGGTGGGTGTGTGTGTGTGTGTGTGTGTGTGTGTGTGTGTGTGTGTCTCCAGGATACTTTGTTTGTTCGTTTTTCCTACTAAAATGCAAGCATCTCAGCACAGGGCCTTAACATTTTGGTTAATGCTATATCTTTGCTGTTTAAAAAGAGCCTGGCTTAATAAGTGTTTGTTAATTTAGTGAATGAAAGACTTGGTAGGATACATGAGTTCTTCTAGAGAGCCTGGCCTGGAAACACTCTGAAAACCAGTAGCCACAGGGACACTGCAGCCAGGGAGGGGAGCCATCCAGTCACCGTGGTGGCAAGGAATCTCAGCATCTGTTGCTGAGGGGCGGAGTAAATAACCGCATCGCTACAGCTGCGCTGTTCCTAAACGAGAAAATATTTTCCAACTGGTGGTTCAACCTCCCTGAGATCTGCTATTTAGTGCATTTGAGGTTCTTCTCGGCCCTTCTCTGCATCCTTCCAAAACGCCCTCACCATCCCAAGTTAACCCAAGCATGTCTCCTGTGTTTGCAAGCAGAAAGAACTAGCTGCTCCAGAGAACACTCCCATGCCCAGGCCTAAAAATTTAGTACCATGTTTATAACTTTTTGACTGTTTGTTATTTTGTTTTGTTTTGCTTTGCTTTACTGTGTTTTGTTTTATGACCAGTTCCAGCTTGTTCCAGGTTTCAGAGAATCAGAAAAAAAAGAAAAAAAAAAAACAGATGATAATATTGTCTCAGAATCTTTGATGTTATAAATAACATCTATCCAAATAAATCTTTCTTTGCATTGGTGATTATTTCCTTTGGCTCTCTTTCTAACAGCAGAATGGTGGAGCCAAAGGCTGTGTATGGATCCCAATTATGTACAAGTGTCATGTAGATTGTGGTTCTTTAAAAAGAAAAGAAAATGCGTCCTCAGAATAGAGGAAATCGCTTATTGCCAGGTGCTTATGAAGGCTTTTGGTAGCTCTCCTCTTTTAAGTTACCTTTAACGGCAAGGTTGCACAAGCCCAGGGCTACTCAGCTTAGGTGGAATCTTGGTGTGGGGTGGTATCGGGTTAAGCAAACGGGGATTACCTGGTTCCACATGAGTCCAATCATACCAGAATCTCTGTGGGAGGTGCTGGGCTTTGGTATTTTTTCGTTAACTTTCCAGCTATTTCCAGTGCGCAGCTAAGCCAGAGAGCTCTTCTCCTTAACATGGTCTCAGTCCTTGCTCCTTTTAGGCACTTTTCAAAGGCAGGGTCAGTTTCCACAGAGCTAAAGAAATTCGACCTAGACTCTGTCATTATTGGGGAGAGTGTGATTTCTTCATCATCTTATCTGCTCAGGAAACAGACAAGCTGAGCTGCACTGAGGTGTTGCTAGCTGTTAACACTTCTTGGTTAGTTCACTTGGGATCCATGGGCCTTTCTGGACCCACTCCCCTACCCCATCCCCAAGCCTATGCTGACCAGCTGTTTCCTACAAGGCCCTGTCTGGATTCCTGAGAGATCTCCAGACAAGGACTTCAGGGCCATGGCTAGGTCTCTGAGCAGGGCGGTATCCCTTTAGTTTGCCGCTGGGATTAGGCAGCATCCGAGAAGAGGACCTTTGCAATATTTAGCTGCTTTTTATTTATCTAGACAGGGAGGGGGAGGGGGAGGGAGCAGAAAAGAGAGGTCCTGGGAATTCTGCCTAGAGCCAGAGAATATAGGGTGAACTCTGCTAAATCTGTTTGAATAACTTTTACTGTACTTGTTTTGTTTTTGTTTTTGTTTTTGTTTTTTTGAGACAGGGTCTCACTATGCAGTTCAGACTGGCCTTGAGCTCACTTTTGTAGCCCAGGCTGGTCTAGAACTCACACCAATTCTCCTGCCTCAGCCTCCCGAGTGCTGGGATTACAGGTGTGCGCCACCACGCCCGGCTGTACTTGTTTATTATAGAAGTAACAAATAACTCCTGGGACAAACTTGGGGTACCCAAAGAAGTATGGAATGGAAGATGAACCATCCATATAGATGATATATCCAGCGTTAACAGTTTAACACATTTCCAGTTCAACCTTTGGATGTACACGCATGCGCACATGTAGTTATCCACAAAGCTGCCATCTCTACCTCTTCTCTTTGAACAGTATGTGGTGAGCACATCCTCACGTCATTCTAAGTTGTTCCAAGGCATCATTTGGGGTGACTCCGCCATCATTTCTCCTCTTTTATCCCATGCTTTATGTCAATAATTTCCTATCATTGGATAGTTAGATTATTTCTAAATTTCATTTTTATGTAGAATGATGGAACTAGTATTTGTTCACAAGTTTGCTCACATTTCTGACTACATCTTGGGTTATTACATACAACACGGAGAAACACACCATCTATGGCAGATATTCAATAAGCTGAGCTGGATCTATGAGAATAGGGTAAGAGGCTGACCAGAAACTCAGCACGGCATAGGGAATTTTTTTTTTTAAATTGAGACAAAATTCATACAGTGGAATCCAACATGCTGATGCAGGTCGATAATCCCAGCCCTCTGGAAGGCTGAAGCAGGAGACTGTAGCTTCAAGCTCAGCCTGGGTAACTCAGTGACTTAGTGAAAACTTGCCTCAAAATAAAAAATAAAAAAGAACAAAGGAGCGCTGGGGATATAGCTCAGCATTCTAAGCGCCTTCTGGCAAATGCAAAGACTGGGTGTTGGTCCCTGGTACCACATGCTATGCCAGCCCCACATGGTGCTCCTAGCATGGGGGGTGGAGGAGGCTGAGACAGGAGGGTCACTAGGAGTCCGGGCTGCGTAGGGAGATGTTGTACTAAATCAATCGATCAATCAAATTTTTTTTTAAATTAAAAAGAAAAGTGGGGGGGAAGGAGCTCAGAGCAAAGGCCCTGGGTTCAGTAGTCAGTGCTGAAAAACAAAATTCAGTCAACACAGAATTTACCGTTTAAGCCATTGTAAAGCATAGCTCTGTGGGTTTTTGCACAATCACAGTGCTGAGAAGCGGTCATCACCATGTCATTCCAGGCATTTTTGTCACTGGCAAAGGAAACCCCATATCCATTCAACAGCGACTTCTTTTCTCTCCCTCCTCTGGGGCTCCCCAGCCCACTAATCTGCTTGTTGATATTATGGATTAAAACATCTTAACCTTTACACTTGTTAGCATATTTTGTGGTGCCTGGGCTTGAGCCCAAAGTCTTGTGCATACCACACGATCACTCTCCACTGAGCTATGATACATCCCCGGCCACTAAAACATGCCATTTCTGCACCCAGGTATATGAGGGTTCATATCCTAGTTCATCAAGTGGGGAGGCTTGTGACCGTAGGAGGGTTCCTGAGCCCTCCTCGACCTTAAAATCCTCATGGTTAAAAACTGAGCTGCCAATAACTTGAACTGTGTACAACACAGAGAAACACACCGTCTACTGCAGATTTTCAATAATTTAAAAATCAGAATATGATAGCTGAGCTGGACCTACGAGAATAGGGTAAGAGGTCAACTGGGCACATGGAGAAAGTGAGGACCACGAGTAGAGTACTGGAGCCTAAGCCCGTGCTGCTCTACATGCGTGTCCCAAGGGTGCTGCGACAGCGCAGAGTGCCCAGCTCACACAGGGACAGCCTGGCCATTGCCCCCAGCCGATGCCCATGTGAGCTCAGGTTTCAAGTTACCATTTTGATCTCCTTTTATGAAGACACCGATCTTATGTCCACTACTAACAGACAGTCCCCAGGCCCACAGGCGCACAGGGGGCAGAAGCACGGGGAGTTCTACTGCCCTTGGCCTCAGCTCAGTGTGGAGGAGCACAGGTACTTGGCTGATGTTGTGTGGTCGTCTCTTTTTGTATCCCCCAAACACTTATAAATGTGCCAAATCAACCAGAAGTTATAGTCTCAAAAGATCACTACACAGATTAATTACTGGTTACTGTTATGCTTTGGATTTGAAATGTTCCCCTAAAGCTCCTGTACTAAGGGCTTGGTTCCCAGCTGATAGGCTTTTAGAGGTGATTGGATCATGGGGGTCTGACTTCATCAATGAACTAATTCACTGATAAGTTCATAAGCTGAACAGGCATTAGGAAGGAGAGGTGTAGAATAGGTCTCTCTCCCTCTCTCCCCTTCCCTGTCTCCTCTTCTTCTTCATCCCTCTCCATCTCTCCTCTTCTTCCTCCCTCTGCCTGTCCTGCTCTTTCTTCCCATTCCTCTTGCTGTTCCTCCCCTTCTTCTTCTCTCCCTCGTTTTCCCTCCCCTCTCCCTCTCTCTCCTTCCCAGTTGCCGTGAGCTAAGCCCCTTTCCTCTACCACGCCCTTTGCCATGACGTGTCCGCTTTGCCATGTGCCTTGCAGCACTGGAACCAGCTGAGCATGTACTGAAAGTCCTGAAACTATCAGACAAAAATCAATATTTTCACTTTAAATCATTTTTTCAGGTATTTGGCCACGGCAATTAAAAAAAAACTGATACACAAAATTGATACTGGGAATGGGATGGTTGATGTGATTATACCTGATTGTGTGGTCCAGGAGCTTTTGGAACTAGCTTGTGGGAAGAGTTAGGGAATGTTAGGAGATGTGGAACAGAGAAGCCCTAGAATGTTACAAGTAGAGCTCTTAGGAATGTGGATAGTAAAGACCATGTTCATGAGTTTTCAGATAGGAATGAAGACTCTCTTGGGAATTGGACTAGAGGTCATTTGTGTTACGTTCTGTGAAAGAACTTGTCTATATTTTGCCCATGCCCTGCAACTCTGTGGGAGGATAAGTCTAAAGGTGCTAGACTAATTGATCTGGCAGCCAAAATTTCAAGGAAGCCTCAGATTCAGGTGGAGGCATGGGTACTACTCGCTGCTTTTGGTAGCTTTATGGTGTGGAATAGGAACAAAAAGAATAATGGGAAGATTTAAAGAAATTATCCTTTAGGCAGCAAAGAAACATGTTTAAGGTCTTGGACAAAAAGTTTGCAGTTACTGAAGATTAGTGCTGTTTGAAAAAAGAATCTAAGCACTTAGCACCAGGATAATATGAGAGAGATACCTTGAAAGCACCTCAGGTTTTGGCCAGACCCCATATACTATAGGTTCAAGGGTGTTAAAGAGTGCATTACTTGATAAGACTGCATTAAAAGACTCCTAGCCTGCCCAGCTGACTCAGGGACACTTAGGGGTCACCAACTTCAGTTCTTCGGGCACTGAGGGATCACTGCAACCATGATCCAAGGGAACCCATCAACCACTCAAGATAGTGGAAAACCTTGGTGTCATCCATGTGGTATTGGCTTCACAGGCATACATAATGCAAGAGTTAATGAGGTCACAGAGGCTCCCGTTGACATTTGAAAGCAAGGCTTGGAAGACCAGCTATGTATGACAGGAAGGAAACCCTGTAGCCAGCACCTGAAAGAGGAATACATAAAATCATGAGAGTGAAACTGAAGTTGCAGTAGAGACCCAAGGAAGTTAGAGATTCCAAGAATGTAGAACATCTGGTGAGGAAATCTGTGGGCAATGAGCAGAGCGAGCCCAAGGAAGGGGCCATGTGGGCTGCAATTCACAGATGTATAGGGGTAGGGTTGCTCAAGCTCTTTGGAGTTCGCCTCCTACAATCATGTGCCTCAGGTACAGGACATGGGACCACAGAATGTAATATTTACCCCGCTGAAGTTTGGTCTTGCTTTATCCCATTCCTCATTTTTAGGCTTCCATTCATACCTTTTGGAATGAGAATGTTTATCCTGTGCCATGGTATCTTGACCATATATAACTTGGTCTTTCTTGCTTTCCTTTTTTTTTTTTTTTTCTTGTTAGGTGTTCACAGCAAAGTTCGCTTTGAGTCTCAGAAGAGACTTTGAACTTGGAATTTGGGGCATTGCAGGAATTGCTGAGACTTTGGGATCATTTGGAGATAGACTGAATGCACGTTCTATCATAAGATGAAGGCAAGCCTTAGGTAGACAGGGATGGATGCTTGGTTTAGATTTGAAATGTCCCCCAAAACTTGTGTCCTAATGGCTTCTTTGCCAGCTGATGGGTTTTTTAGGAAGTAAATAAATTGTGGGGACTCAGTTTCATCAGAGGAATCATCTGTTCATGAGATCATGATTTGGTGACATTGTTTCAAGGTGGTGGAAAAAGGAGGTGGGGCCTGGTAGAGAGGAGTGGACGAGGGCCGGACTGCATCCATTCATGGCCCCTGCACTTTAGACTTTCTCCCTTCCTCACTCTCTAGCTTTCCTCTGTCACTCACTTCTGCCATGATGCTTCTGTGTAGAGCCAGCTAGGCACAGACCAAAACCCCTGAAACCTTGAGCCAAAGCAAGCCTTTCCTTCTTGGCGCTGTTTTTCCTCAGCTATTTGGCCACAGTACCTATGCCTAAGACAGTTACAGAGGCAACAGGGTCACTTTACAATGGGCATGGCTGGTGCAAACCACCTTAACAGAATGGCCACGCTCGGCATCACCAGTACTGAGATAAACTTGCGTCCTTCGCCTCTTGCCCGAAATGACTGGCCTTGTTTCATGAGGACGCATCATCAGACAAATCCAGACCAATTGTTTTTTAAACAGTGTTGTGATTTATATCTAGTTATCCCCGCAAAGCCTCATGCAATCATGGGGCAGGGACTTCTATAGCTTGAGACTTGACTGATCAGTCACTGGGATTATGTGTTTTAGTACTGATGAGATTATCGGTCTGAGAACTGCTGGGAATTATAGGTGTGGCCTGAGGGGGATAGGCTAAGGCAGAGAGCCTGATGTAATTTAAAGAGAGACAGAGAGACAGACTAGCACTGTTGCTCTGCTGCCCTAGTTGGTTGGCTGCCTCTGTCACCATTTTGTTGCTGTTCCACCACCATGAACTGGATGCTCTCTGCCCCGTTCCACTCAGCCTTAGTCCAGCTGAATATGGACTGAAACCTCCACAAACTGAGCTAAATAAACCTCTCCTTCCTTCATTTTGAGTGTCCAGTATTTGTCCCAGCAATGAGTAAAAAGTAACTAAGATAAACAGATTTGGTTGTTGCAGGGTCTCACTACACAGCTCAGATTTGTGGTGATCCTCCCATTTTCAGCCTCCCCAGTGCTGGGCTTACAGGCATGCACCATCATGCCTGGACTCTGTGGCCAGCTCAGCCCACCCTGAGGGCAGCGACGGCACTGCATGTGGTGCAGGGGACTGAACCACAGTGCCTGTGCTTGCCTGTGCTTGCCTAAGCAGGCCCTGTCATCTGCTGAGCTATCTCACCAGCCCCCAGACTCAATCTTTAAGTAACTACATTCAACTCGTCTAAGCTATGTTGTCAAAGGTAGGTAGAAGACTGATCTTGGACAGGCTTCACAGTGAAATACACTGTGGATCTGGATTAGATTGTGGATTTTTTTTAAAGAAAAGTATTAAGAGAATTGGGAGAATTTGAATATAAAACATATATTGCATCATGTTTAGTTTCTCAAATGTGAGGGTCATATTCTGATTCTACAGTAATTCTCTGGCTCTCAGGCTATCCATGGAAAGTATGGAGACATTAAGTATCATGAATTTTGCAGCTTTCAAGTCTTTTAGCAAAAAAGAATGTGTGTACTGCTGGAAAAAATGCCCAAGCCAGTGTGCACATGAATGAAGTACTAGCAGTAACTAAGTGCCAGTGAAGAGAGTGAGGCCATGTCACTTACTTTTCTTTCATGTTGCCTGCATTTGAAATTTTTCAGTATAATAAACTTGGAGAAATGAAAGAAAACTGGCCATAGCAATATACCACTTGGGCTTTAGACTATTAAAACTTTTCAGCCAATAATTAAATATTGTGGGGCATTTCACTTAAAAATCAAATTCCCCGCTTTATAAGGAAAATTATCACGTGTTTTCAGCAAGGCCAGCAGCTAGTACTACTGAGTGGCCTTATTTTGCTTTGAAAAGCCTCCCACTTCCTGGAAAAATAGGAGCACTTGACTAGGAAAGCCTGGATGTGGGAGGATTTGCACTTTGTGCTCCACATGGGAAAGAAGAAGCTTCTGGAACATAACATTCTCTAAGAAATCTCCTACACAGACCAGCTTGCTGACACCCTGACCAAATCGGCATGATGACTCCTGGCACACAGGTGGTTCATTAAGACTGGGTTGTCCCTCCTGCTGTGGACTGGGAGCTCCTTTCTGTCCCCACCTGACAAGGGGCATCCTGACAGCAGAGACTGTAGATCTATGCCCTGGTGCTATTTCCAGAGAGAGGTATTGGCTAAAGTGCATGTCACGAACAACAGACATCTAAATATCATCGTAGGGTTCTTAACCACACTGATAACCATAGCCATTACTCCTGAGGAAATAGTTCACTGAGACCCAGGAGTTATTGGCCACCAGTCTATCATCTTGACCAACCTATCACAAATTTCTGCAGGCTGGCACAAGAGCAATACCTCACATCCCGGCCTCCCAGAAAATGATGAAACTTAATTGACCAAAATGAGTCTAATTAGGAGCATCTATACCTCACATGTCAGCATAATAGGATAATGTCCTTGTCATTGGTGGAGGAGAAAGAAAATTCTGATTCTAGGCTCAGCTATCCCGGTGACAGCCTCTAAGGTTGGGTGAGGCGCTGAACCCATCTGAACCTCAATGGCCTCATTGATCAATTGGAGATAATTGTCCCTGTCTCGCCTTCTTTATAGGGAGGTTGTGAGGAGTCAATAAGACAGTATGTAGGATGGTTCTGAAAAATACTAAGAAGTGCCAGAATGTTCTGAAGGACCATTTGGGGTCTGTGTTATCACCTTTTCCCCATAGAGATATCTTTCCCATTCCAAGGTCAGCTAATTTATTTTATTTTGTATGCATTTCTCCTGAATCAACATTTGTCTTTGTCCACTCCTAGAGTTCTTAACTCTTGGGGATGGTTTTCTGAATGAGCCAATCTCCGGTCCATACACAGGCGAGGCCCAGAGCTTGAGCTGCAGACCTCTGCAGAAGCAAGAGTGCATCTGTCCCCTTAGTCCTGGACTGATGCCAAGAGGCTGTGCCCTGGACATAGTGTCAGCAGGTGCTCAGTGTGTTTGTTGAGTGACTAAGAGAGTGAGTGATTTAGGGCTGGGGGGGTGGGGGAGTCTGCTGAGGAAGGCTCCTTGGAGATCGGAGAGACAGAGGTGCAGGAGAGGGGTGCAGACGGGAACAGCTGGGGCGGGTTAGGGGCTGAAAGGGAGCGAGGCCTTCTGCTCGGTCCCATGGAGGGGCCTCCTGGTCTCATGCTGCAGTACTGTTGAAGCCAGCATGGTGTTGTGAAAATGGATCAGCGTCTATGGATAGTTAGGCAGCACCGAGGAACGCACACTGCCCCTGCCACCCGCTAGGAGGGGTCTCCGAGTCCCAGCTCCTGGCTTCAGCAAGTAAAATGCAAAGCTGCCCTTGGACGGTTTGGCTTTTTGGAGCTTGATCTACATTGCTTTGGTAGAGGAGAGATGTAGACAGGACGGCTTTGGATCGCCTTAGGGACAGGTCCCCACGAATGAGACTCAGATTGCAAAGCAACAGCCAAATGAGGGTGAGAGCCCCCTTCCGAAAGCAGGGTTCTCAATCCTGTGAAATCGTGCTTTACCTGCAGAAAATGCCCACTGTTGTAGGAGGCTTTAGGGGCAGAGGTTTTAAAAGATTGTTGTGATCTCGAAACACATGAAGTAGCAAAAAGTGGGAGGTGAAAGAGGGGATGAGAAAGATAGCACTTCAACCCAGTTACCAGAGGACATGTGGAAGGGGGAATGGTGTTAGAGAGCTGTTTGTAAGCAGCCAAAAAAAAAAAAAAAATTTTTTTTTTTTTTTTTTTTTTTTTTTTTTTTTGCTTGCTTTGTGGCTGAGGTTGGCCTTGAGCTCACTGTGTAGCCCAAGCTGGACTCAAACTCTTTGTGATCCTCCTGCTTCAACCTCCCACTTGCTGGGAAGACAGTTATGCCCTACCATGCCTGGCCTCAGCTACTGCTTTCCAAAGCCCTTTTCATGTGTGTGCAGGTGCCTACTTACCAAGCTAACAGTTAACATTTTAAAATTGCTGTTTATGGTCTTAAATGTTTCACACAAAGCATCGGGAAGATGTGATAGAAAATGTCAGCTGTAGCTACATAGAATGGCAAAGCAAGCGCTTGGTCTCCTTGAATGACTGCCGGTCCCCTCTTCCAGGCTGACTTCTTTGGCACCCTTGAATGTGATTCCTTCTCTTGGACAGTGGTCTGGCACCAGTGCTATTCCTTGCCTGTGAGCAGGCCATGTTTTGATGTTGGCCTGTGGTTAGATGGTCGAATATCAGTTGTCTCCTTCACTTAGCAAATACTTACCATCTGCTGGGTGCCAGGTACTATTGTAGACACAGAGAACAAGACGCCTACAACTGTCGCCCTGTGGGGTTGTAAACACATAAAGAAATAAAACATACTGTATTTCTGTATGTATGTCAGATATGGAAGGTGTCACGCAAAAACACAAAGTAGGATGAGGAGGTAAGGAATGTGCGGCCTGGCAGGTGGGCCCAGCGAGGGACGAAGACCAGATTGGTGCAAAGTCCAAGCACACTGAGCAAGTTCCCATGTGGCACTGTGGAGAGAGTGGTCCAGGTAAGGGGGCTGCAGAGACAGGGAGGACCCAGCCGGCGAGGAAGGAGGCATTGCAGAAGGTCGTGGGCCAGGGCCTCAGAGGCACTGTCAACCCTGGCTTCATTCGAAATGAGATGCAACTATTTTTAGTGGGCGGGAGTGATGTGATCTGAGTACCTTTTAGCAAGTTTATTACCCGGACACAAAATTCTAGGGGACAAAGGAAGAGATGACAGTGGCCTGGACCAGAGCGCATGTAGCATATGTAGGTGGGATAGGTACCCAGAGTGCGCTGTGCCCCATCACTAAGCCCCTGGGTCTTGATAATGCATGGAAGGTAACTATGAAGAGAAGAACAGAGTCCAGGGGGACACCAAGGGTTTTAGGTGGAGTCGCCATGGACAGGGAAGATGAGGAAGACAAGTAGGGCTTGGAAACAAGTAGGAATCTGGTGCCGTGAGTTCCAGAAGTCTTTTAGACACCCAGGTAGAGCTGTTAGGTAGGCAGTTGTACCTGAACATAGAACTGGGGGGAAGTGAGCCAGGCTGGAGAAATATGCTGGACAGTAGTCAAATTTATGTCCTTTATGTGAGAGTATTCCTTTTGGCAAAAGCAAAAAAGCTTATCTTTGAGCTTCACACATAACCTCATAATGGCTTGCTTACCAGTAACAGAGATTCAATCTTGTGCATGGAACATGGGAATAGATCTATGGAAATGGTCAGGGTGAATTTAGTTGTGATGACCGATTCCCCCCACCCCCATATACCCACGTGCATGAATGACGGACAAGGCAGAAGATGTAGAAGGCCAACCAGACAGGGTCCTGTCTCTGCTGCTTATGTTAGCCTGGTTCTGGTGAGTGACCTGACCGAGTTAATTAACCTGGTCTGGCTAGTTTCCTCATCTGTAAAATGGGAGTCAACTCCACAACTGTGTGAAAGGTGGCTTTATGTGTATGACGCACATCACCTGTGCAATGTGCAAGGGCCCTATAGACAGGCAGAAGCTGAGAGTGAGGTGCCCTCTGCTCCTCAGATTGACGGCTATCTTCTTATTCATCCAAAAGACTCTGAGTCCAGCGGGGAGTCCATAGGCTGGGGTGCAGAATGCAGAGCACCTCTCTGGGCCAGGACTACTCCTGCCCCATACACATTGCCAAGGCAGCTTTCTGGGCCTCCTGAGCCCCGGCTGAGCTCTTCCCCTTCTCTCGTGCTATTTCAGTGGTCTCCAGTGTGAGTTTTTGTATGATATTGGGGGAAATCTAGAAGTACTAACAGATATACTCGTATTTATTTTTATCTTAAATTACAGAGAAAAGTGCCCAACATAACTCGTTGTTAGGACATCAAATTAAAACCACAATGAGACAGCATTAGACATTCACTGGAATAGCTAAGAAAAAGAAAATCAAAAATACAACAACAAAGAAACTTATAATACCTGATGCTGAACATAAATCATAGCAATTAGAAGTCTCACCTATTTCTACAGAGGATATGAATGGCCCAGCCTTGGGAAACTGTGTGATAGTCTCATATAAGCACACACTTGCTGAGTAGTTATCCTACTATTAGTTCTTTATCCTAGAGAAATGAAAAATTCATATCCCACATAAAAGCTTTTACCTTAATGCTTATAGTAGCTTTGGCAGTTACTGAAAAGTAGAACAGAATATGGAGCAGTGACAAAGTAAAATTGGTGGATCTAAAATATATTTTAGAACATATATATCCAAAGCCAAGAAACTCCATATTGTATGATTCTATTATATGACCTCGTATAAAAAAAAAAAAAAAAAGTACAGGGACACAGAAGGTATCACTGGTCACCAGAGAGGTTGATGCCAGGGGCAGCACAAGGAAATTCTGAGCTGATGGACTGCTGTGGCATAGGCAGTGGAGGTCACACTACTATACGTATTGGTCCAAGCCAATAGAACTATACCTTACAAAGACTAAGTTTCTAACTTTTAAAACACAGAAAATGTATAGTAAACTCAAACTACAACAGAAATTGTAGTAAATAAGGAAACCTAGCTACCATCGTCATCACCGCAGTGTAGGGCAGTGAAGCAAAGGACCACCCTACCTGAGCCGGCAATCGGGATGTCGACTATTATAAGGTTAAAGAGAAACTAACAATATACAAATAACATAGTTCATAAATGTGTTTCTCACAGGGATGGGCATGAGCGCTGCTGAAATTGGATACACCTGGCTTAACCGATGAGTAAATATATTATAAAAGGAGTCTGGTTTCTCACCTGGAGAGAAAGAAGTTACAAATAAGGAAAAAGAGAAGGATGAGAAGGAACTCCATGTGCTCTGTTTGACTCAGATTCAGAAGTGTTCACATGAGCTCATGTTTGTGGTAAAATACACCAACCTATGACAGACCATCTAACCTTTTTAATTGTACAATTCAGTGACATTAATCACATGTTTAATATTGCACAACACTCACCACAGTCCATTTCTAGAATATTTTCGCCAACCCAAACATGAACTGTATAACCGTGAAGCAATTACTCCATTCCTCTGCCCACTCCGCCCTGTGCTGCCCATCCTACTTCATGTCCCTGCGATGTGCCTGCTCCAGGTGCCCCATGCAGTGGGAATCTGGGACTCTCGTGTCATTCATCCTTTTGGGTCTTGTGTATTTCACTTTCTGGGTTCATTCATGTTGTGGCATGCATCACAATTCCTTTCTTTTTAAAAGCTAAGTAATAGTCCACTATGTGTATGTGCCATGCACTGCTTATCCATTATCTATCTGTTAGTGGACACCTGATTTGTAAAATTATAAGTGCAGATAGATAGCTACAGAAACAAACCTAGATGCACGTGCAGCCTATCAGCAGGCAGGCAGACTCCCGTCACTACTTGCGGAAGGTACATTCCAGAAGGCCCCGCTGAACATCAATGGTGGTGAGGCCGTGAGGTAAAAGAAACTGTTTCGTGTTGTTGGTGGGCAGGTCAACTGGTACTGCTGTTGTGGAATCACTGTGGTGCTTCCTCAAAAAACAAACCCTGAAATTCCATTTGACCCACCTACTCCCCCTGTGGGTATCTCTCCAAAAGAGCTAAAGACATCATGGCACGGTGACACATGCATTCCCATGTTTCTCGCAGCCCAGTTCATAATGGCCACCTCTTGGAAGCAGCCTATATGCGCACCAATAGATGGATAGATAGAAAAAAAATGTGGTGCGTGCACCCCTTGGAGTGTCCCTCTACCATAAAGAAGGTGAACCTGAGTCATTTGTAGGCAAATGGGTGCACCTTGAGACCACAATATTCAGTAAATAAATCAGACACATAAGCTTAACTATTATTGTTTTAACCAACTGCAGATAGATATTGTATTTAGGAAAAATGTTGCTGAAAGCAGTGGTTGCTGTTACATGAGAAACCCAAGTTATACCTTAAAAGCAAAATAAAAGACAGATAGTAGGAGAGGAGATGGATCTTTCTCAAACAGGAAGGAGATCAAGAGATGAAGAGAGACTTATAATGAAAGTGGCCATCATATATACCTACACTGTACCAGTGCATTTATGTATGTATTTATTTAACGTATTTGGTACAGGGTCTCACTACCCAGCTCGGACTCCTAATAATCCTCCTGTTTTCAGCCTCCCTGGCACTGGGATTACCAGTGTGTGCTACCACACCTGGACTTGGTGGCCAGCTCAGTGTGCCCTGGGGGGCAGGGGGCCAGCATGGCATGTGATGCCAAGGATCAAACCCTGGTCCCTGTGCTTACCTAAGCAGGCACTTAGCCTGCTGAGCCCTCACAGGCCCTTGTACCAATAAATTTAAATTTAAAAAGAGATGAAGGGAGGAAAAGAAAGGAAATAAAATGAGGAATTAGGACAGGTTTTGTACATGTACCAACTCCACACAAAGAATGTAAATATTATGTGCGACAAACAGATACTAATAAAACACTGAGAGAGTCAAGTCTCATATAAAATGATATAGCAGTGGCATACAATTTGAATATATTTTCCTGTAAACTTTAAGCTCTAGATTACTTAGAATACTTAATACAGTGCACACACATCACTGTATTCACATAGCTTTAGTGTTGTCCTTAGTTCAGTGGTTCTCAACCTTTGTAATGCCATGACCCCACAATACAGTTCCTCATGTTGTGGTGACCCCAAACCAAAAAATAACTTTGGTGGCTACTTCAAAACTGTAATTTTTGAAGTAGTAAAATTCAAGTTTTGCTTTTAGGAACTTTCAGCAACATTTTTCCCAAATACAATATCTATCTGTAGTTGATTAAACCAATGGCTGTGGAGCCCATGGACACCAAAGGAAGACTGAGCCTATCTGTCAAGAGAGCCTAGGAGCAGTAGGAGCAGTAGGACCCCATAGCAAGAAACATATCAACAGCTGCCTTTGGGTTTCTAAATACTGTTCTCTAACATGAACCAGCAGGGCCCATGTTAAGTTGGAGAAACAATTTCAGAGCTGAGGCTGGGAAAATATAAGATGACCCAGAGCTGGTGCTGGAAAGAAGGGAGCCAACAAAGTTGTAGAAGCCAACATGAAGGAGCTGCCAATGGCCACAATTGGAATGCCTGGGAAATATAGTGCACATGGAATAGTAATGCTACTAGATGATAGCATATGAATATCTGTGAGTTGACACTAATATAAGTAAATCACTGAAGGAATTAAATAAATCAAGCAGCAAGACATCTTTTCCTTTTAAAAGAATTTCAACTAATAAATGCAGAGGAATAAATAAAACAGGAAAATTACTGCTAGACTGTTACAATACTAACCACTTCAGGCAAAGTCCATAGCAGATGGCAGAACAGACAAGAGTTGGAGGAGAAAGAAGGTACTGCAGTCTCAACATATCTTTGCCAAAATATTGATGGGTGACAAAGATTAAAACTGTAGCTGGAAGAGGAAAGGATCCAGTATAAACCACTTGAACAATTTGATCAAGGGTTAACATCAGTAATAAAAACATATGGGCTTCCGATGGCTCCAAAGAAGTATACATGTACTGTGTGCTATTTGTGCCAGGAATGTATAACTACGGAACTGGGCATGGTAGTGCACGCCTGTAATCCCAGCACTCAGGAGATTGAGACCGGAGGATCGCTGCAAGTTTGAGACCGCCTGGGGGCTACAAAAGTGAGCACAAGGCCAGCCCAAACTGCAGACTGGATAGTGAGACCCTGTCTTTAAAAAAAAAAAAAAAAAGTATAACCACAATCTAAACATTGAAATACCTTGTACAAATCCATACGGGGCCAGGGGACTGCCCTGTAAAACACTATGTTCATGAAAAATAAGGAGAAATAGAAACTGTCCTGGATTTGACCAAGAGACTAAGAGAAGACAAAAACTAATTGCAAAGTGGATTCCTGGATTGGATCCCAGATCAGAAAGAGGAGATTAGAGGAAAAAGCTCGCAGATATTCAAATAATGTCTATAGTTTGGTTGATAGCAGCATACCAGGGTTACTTTTAGTTCTGATAACTGTGCTAGGGTTATGTAAGCCATTCAGAGGAGAAACTGGCCCACAGAAGTAGGGGAACTCAGCACTGACCTTATGCAACTTTTTTACAAGTCTAAAATGATTTCAAACTAAAAAAGCTTAAAAGGGAAGGAATAAGAGCTTTACTCCTCTTTGTAGGTCTTCATACTTACATAGTACATCAGTACAGTGGTATAAAGGTATTCATTTATAAAGTATAGAAATATTAGTGGTATTGTGTGCAAAAAAAATATTCAACTGGTGGGAAATAGTGTTTATAAGAAATCTGGGGATCCCTGGCCTTCAGGGTGCACAAGTAGAAGAGTGCAGACCAAGAGGACGCAGGTCCACAGAGACAGAAAGTAGACCACTGCTCCCATGGACAGGCATAGAGAATGGGGAACGATTGTCGAACAGCATAGAGTTTCAGTTTTGCAAGAAGGAAAGAGCCCTGTGGGTAGATGGTGGTGATGGTTTCACAGAAATGTAAACGCTCCTAATGCCGCTGAGTTGTAAGACTGTCCCCAACATGTAACTGTACGAATTATGTAGCTATAAACACAGGTATGCAAGTATCGCTGTAATATGAGGTCTTTATTTCTTTGGGGAAGATACCTAGAAGGGAAATAGCTGGATAGAGTGGAATTTCTAATGTTAGGATTTTTTTTTTTTTTTTTTTTTTTGAGAAATCTCTGTGCTGTTTTCTCCGGTGGTTGTACTAGTTCCCTTTCCCACCAACAGTGCAGAAGGGTTCCTTTTTCCCTGCAGGCTTGTCAGAATTTGTTTGATTTCTTGATTTTCTTGAGCCATTTTTTTCTGGAATAAGATGGAATCTCAGTGTTATTTTACTTTGGATTTTCTGCAATGGTCAGAGATGTTGAATATGTTTTCATATACTTGTTGGCCATTTGTATAGTATGTGCGTCTTACTACACTTAAAAAAAGGGGGCTGCAGAGGTTACCATGGGTTCTGTACTATTTCATTGGCACAGATCCCTTAGAGGCTTCAAGGGGTCTGGGTATGGGGTACACCTGTTCCATGAGGCAGAGCCACCAGGCTGCATATCAGGTCATGCTGAGTTCATGGACAGGGACGGGCCCAAGACTGAAAGGGAACCTTTCTGCATTTGTTCATTTGGGGGAAACTATTATTGAGGTTTCACTGCAGATTATCTCAATTTCTCAGAGACTAGATAAGCCTGCTCTCAGATCTGAGACTCCAGGGAAACGTGGGAAATTATATCCCCATCTATCTGCTTTCCCTGCCTCCGTGAGAGGACTCAGCCCTGACTGTCTGTGTGGCTTGCCTCTGTGGGCTCTTCCTGCAGATTTTCGCTTAACTCAGCTGCATAAAGTTATGTTTATGAAAATAAAATGATCCTTACATTTCAGAAGCTTAAAACCCCAGTGGTGGATTTTTCACTGTACATGTGTATCCCAGGTCAACAAGGGGTTTTTCTTAGTGCTATGATCTCTGTTGGAGCAAGGACATGCCACACATCTGCTTGTGAAAATATTGCGGTGGCTGTAGGTACTGCTCTAACCTTTGACATGTATCACATTGGCTACATCACATAGCCAAGCACTAAATGGGGGAGAAATTACAGTGGCCCTGCATCTCCCTAGGTTCTGTATCCATGAGTTCAGGCCAACGTGGATCAAAAATACTTGGAAACAGTTTGTGCCTTTACTGACCATGTACAAGCTGCCTTTGTCATCCGTGTTTCCTAAACAGTACAGCCTAACAGTTATTTGCATAGCACTTCTGTTGTACTAGGTACTAGAATCATCTAGAGATGATTTAAAGGATATGGAAGAAAGGATATAAGCAGGTGGTATGCCAATACTATGGAGCATCCTTGGGGTTGGGCATCCACGAGGGTCCTGGGTCACACTTCCTATGGACACTGGGCAGTAACATATGATCCCCACCCAAAAAGGACACTGTTGGTGATCCTGAGTAATATATTTCACTACTGCAGCCCAGTTTGTCTCTTGAGAAGAAGTTTTGGGTCTGGAGAGGTTACCCCCACTCACCCCTTCCATCCCCCACTCCCTCATTCCCCCTCCCATCCCCCATTCCCCCTCCCATCCCCCACTCCCCTCTCCCATCCCCCATTTCCCCCTCCCATCCCCCACTCCTCACCCTACTCTAAGAACCCTCTGTCTCCTGGAGGTAAAGAGGCCTCAATGTCCACTTTGGAGGCTTTCTTCTGAGTGAAGAGGTCTTACCGGCTCCCTGAGAGTTCAAGTTTCTCCTCGCAGGCAGGCTGCGAGGGCCCAGCCTGCGCCCAGGAAGCAGCACATGCGGGCTTCCTGCCCCCATGACTCACGGGCCTTTCATCAGCTAACCAGCAGCAGTGGTGAGTGAGTCCCTGCCTGCTTCCCCTCTGCCCCTACTCGGAACCAGCATCTGTAATCCTGGATGATGAAAATCCCTGTAAGTCATGCGCATGTTTAAAAGCAACACCAGTGAGTTTTCTTTTAAAATAATGTAAAGTGATCTTTATTTAAGATTGGTTCCTTAGCAACAGATAAAGATGTGGAAGCGGGCAGTGCGCGTGTATCCACAAGACTCCGCAATTTCTGAGGTTTATCTGGATTTTGCCTTAACACATGTCTCTCACATTACTCCTTTACCATACAGAGTCACCGCATTCTTAAAACAACCCATTCTCATTGTGCATTGAAATTGCTAAATTGTTTTTCTAAAAACCTGATGCACACCCAGCTTTTCAGAACCGCCGTTCCTTCACAAAGCCAAACCTTACTGTTTCTCAGCAAATTCCTAGAACTGTAGACAATATGAAGCGGGGGGTCTTGGACATAACAATTGGAATATTTGTGACTCACCGAAGACTTGCTTCCCTTTGGGGATGGGAAATTTCTGGTAGGGAGGAAATAGGTTTATTCATTTGTTCAACAAATACTTGTTTTGTTAAGCGGCTTCTAACTGCTGAAGCACAATTCTAAGTACAGCAGAAGATGCAGGGAGAGTCTGACGTTGGTGTTTACAGCACCGCTCAAGGTTCTGACTGCGTGGGGAGGGCATCCTCCCTAGAGAGGTGTCTTCCTGCCTCAAGACCAGATGAGGAAACAGACAGAGAAGAGAGAGCACCAGCCCTGAGCTTCATCTCCCAGGGTTGGCAGACAATGCCTGGGCAGATGAAGGCTGCTGGTACCCATCTTGCCTTGTAAGCGATCTCTCCCCTTCTTTCCTCTGCATACTTCCCCTCGAAGCCATCTTCTACAGAATGGAGTGTTTCACCCACCGCTGGCCTTGCAGGACCCAGCCCAGCCTATGGACCCAAATGAAACAAATCAATTCAGCCCAAGGAGTGGCCAAGCTCAGGTTTCTCTGTTTGCTGAAGTTAATCCTCAGTTATGGTTCAACGTTAATGTCTTATGAAATCAGAGCCAACCTTACCTGGCATGTGAGTGCTAGTAAGAGCCATTGACTTTGCAGGGCTGTGCGTAATCATGTTCTGAGGACAGAAGCCAGCACCTGGGATTGCCTGTGTACACTGGCAGTGTCAGTGGCCTGGAGCTCTTTGCTAGGATCTTGAAGGTCTGAGCAGGGACCCTGGGAGGCAGGCGGGACTGTGGTGACTGAGAAAGTCCCTGGAGAAAGCTCAGAGCCCACTCTAGGGTCCAGACATATGTTGCCCCCAAAGCAAGATGCTTCTAGGACTCATGAGAAGAGCATGGAGAAACAGAGAAATGTCTCTCAACTTGACATGCTGTTTGGTTTCAAGCCTTCTGCTATGAAACAGTGGCACAAATAAGCGTGGCTTCTTTTGAAGCTGATCTTAGACCCCCACAACTTCTAGAAGAACCCTTGGGGTACACATCATGCTGGCGTGCCCATGAGAATGCGTATCAGTGGGGTACCAGTGTCTCCCTCCCCAAACCTTCAGAAAGCAGCCACTTTGAGTGTTAGAGGAGCTGGGCAAAGTCCACTGTCTGATTTGGGACGTGCGTGGGATCATCGTTTGTCCCTTGGAGGATTGCTGCTGTAACGGTACCCAGTTAAAGTTTGTAATTTCAAGAGGCAATCCATCCTCATTGTGCTCTACTTTGGGACAAGGTGGTGCATAAGCTGCGGTGTTGTCCCTGATGGTGATGCTCCCATGCTCTCCCTTGCTCTGGCCTACGTTGTGTCTGCTCATCTTTAAAAACATTGTTTGAAGAAACGTTGCTCCTCCTTCCCATTCCTCCTTGATGCCTGCATTCCAGGCAGCACCAGAGGAGTTGGCTGTAACCAAGAAAGTAAAAGGCAGGGATCCGGTGATTCTTGTCTTCCTGGACTAGCACAGTGCCTGTCACAAAGACAATGCTGAAAACCTTTGGCTGAATTAAACTGAATGCTTCTCCCTGCCTGCCAGAGAGACTTGACGGCCTGCCCAGCAGCCGCTTTCCCCCTCCTCTCTGCCGGAACAACCCAAATCCTCCAGCCCCTACACTCAACCTTCTGTCCTGAGAAATAAATGGTAGAGATGGGGATGGGGGCTTCTCCCTCACCCGTGTTCTCCTGAGGAGGCCTCTTCTGTGCTCCCCTAGTTGCTTATTCTCCCTCGTTATTCCTTCCCACAGAGAGGAACCACAGGAAGATGGGGGTGACAGGATTGGGAGCAGGGATAAAGGTCATCATTGGGGGAGCCTGTGGACAGACAGCCCACCCTCTCAGCTGCTCTGGCTGGAGAGCTGTAAAACAAACCCAGCAGGAGCTGCTTGGCCCTCAGTCACTCTGTCCACAATACACGTGATGTTGTTACCTCAATCTTCTGGGTCCCTATGCCAGCACTCCAAGAGAGTAACGGGAATATGCAAGGACCTTGGTTCACAAACATAATTTGTGGCACAGTTCTGGAAAAGATAGCCGTGTTTGTGTTGGCATGGGACAGATGGCCGCAGTTGGGTTTGTCATGCAGTGCAGTCTGCAAACAAGAACAAAATTTTAACAAATGCTTCTGTTCATGAACCGAATTGTTTGCAAATGAAAACTGTTCTTGAACTGAGGTGCCCCTGTATCAGATATTTACTTCCTCAAGTCCAAACGGGCCCAGAGGTACACGTCGAGCTAAGTACCTGAAACTCCATTTTATACAGTGGCCACCCCTGAACTCTAAACCCCATTCCTTGTGGCTTCCTCTCCCTAGGGCCTCTTCATCTGTACAGGCCCAGAGCTGGTCCTGGGAGCTGCAGAATGGAATTAGATACTGTGTACAGCTCCGTGTAATTACTCAGGGCCAAAATGAGTCAGCAGACAGCCGAGATAAAACCCACAGCTCCAGTCACAGGCCCTTACTCGCTATGCCCACAGCCTCCTGAAGGACAAGATCTGGGCAGAGGGGGAGCCACCAGGAAGCTGGGCTAGCTCTGGGTGAGGCGGCAAGGATACAAAGTCAGAACAGCCCAGCACCCGTCCTTCCTCTGTGATTAAGCCCTCACTCCACCCTGCTCTCTGGAGGTCAAGAGTATTGGCCAATACCTCCTGCTCGAAGCAAACATTTGCTGCCTCGGAGTTCTGTGGCAATCCTGACATGGCTCCAGATGGAGGGCCAACGTGTGTCTTAAGGATTTTAGATCAGGCTAAACTTTCAGTGAGTGTATTTTCTGAGTCAACTGAGAAGGATTCTTAGCTTTTCATTTCCCTGAGGAATTGCTACTGACGACCGTCATGGAGCATTGATGCATAAATACAAAAACTGCCGTAAAAAAATTCCTGCAATTTCTTGGCCCAATAGAAGCCATAGATTAAAAGAACTCATGGCAGCCTATCTTCAACCTACTCTGTGACTCAGCAGACCAGGAAACATGAAGCTCAGGGTGACAGAGCTCAGCTAACTTGGTTGACTCCAAGCTGCCGCCTCTATGGTTTGATCATTTACCAGTCTTTATAGAACAGCCCTGTCCAGCAAAGCTAAGGAATCCCCTGCTATGGCAGATGTCTGTCTGTCTTTTTTTTTTTTTTTTTTTTTTTTTTTTTTTTTTTTTTTTTTTTTTTTCATTTTTAGGGCTGATACAGAGTTTATCGAATTGGGTTTTTCTATTTACAGCTGAGGTCACACCTGTATACAGTTCTGCTGGTCTCTGAGTGCATCATCTCTAATGAGCTGAAGACATAGGATGGGGACCTCATTTGTACACGCATAAAACAGTAGGGCATACATTATACTCCTCCTGTAAAGCCAGCTTTGAAGGCCAGCCAAATACCTCAGCAGATTAAAGCACTTGCTTAGGCAAACCCAGAGGCTGGGGCAGGGTTCGATCCGAGCCTGCCACGCTGGCCCCGCCCTTGGGGCACACTGAGGTAGTGATTGAGACTGGGCGTGGTAATGAGTGCCTGTAATCCCAGCCCTTGGGAGGCTGAACGCAGCGGAATCACTAGGAGTCCGATCTACGTAGACCCCTCCTAAAAATACAAGAAAATAAAATAATAATAATAATAATAATAATAAAGCCAGCTTTGACCAAAACCCACTAGTTGCAAAGACCAGTCCGATCCTCCAAAGCTCCACTCCCTGGGATCTGCGATGTGTTTTAGCAATCTGTAGAGGTGCTTTCTCACTGGACTGGGCAGCAGGCAGCCAGCTGTCTTTATCCTACCAAGCTGCGCAGCTTGCAAATGGTTCTGAGAGGAGAACCCTGACCACCAGACTAAAGCTTGAGGCGGCAGAGGCGACTGGGAGGGAGACAAAGCCTGGCCGGAACGGAGTGGGTGGCGCTGCTCTGCTGAACGCTGGTGTTTCCCCTTCAACCGGAGAACTCAGGAACCAGCGCACCAGCCCTCCTCAGACCAGCGCCGAGCCGCAAGGCAGCAAGTGTCGCTGCCCAGGCTCTGCCAGGGGGAGATGCCCCTCCCTCTTTGGCACAGCACAAGGCAGATGCCCAGTAACCAAATGGCCGCAAAGGCCAGCGCCACCCCACGCCGCACAGTCTCCAGGCCCGGGCTTCGTAGCCCTGGGCAGAGGTCGGAGGGGGTGGCCAGGCCATCTTTATGGTTGCGTGCCACAGCTAACAGGGACACTCTGGCTTGCGGTTGCTCCGAACCATTCTGTGTTATGTCAGTCTAGGTAATTACAAATTCCATAACAGGGCAGCTGATAGCCAGATTGGCAGTGCCAGTACTGAGCCCGTTAAAAAGCAGTCTTACACACTGTCTAAGTGTTGTGGCCAACCTCATTTTCCGAGTCCACAGCGCCTTTCCTGGATCACGGTGCGGCAGCCAAAGAGCTAAAGACGAAAGCAAGGTTCCCAAGGTGGCGCAATCATCACGACAGCGACCAGCAGCTGGGCATCCGTGAAGCAGTGTTCGTGGTCCATGTAAGTGGTGGAGACACAAGCGCCCACAGAGCACGAAAGAGAAGGCCGCAAAGATGAGCGCGATCTTGAGGAGGTGACAATACCGTGCTGGCCCGGCACCCCCAGCCGTGGGCCCAAGGCAGCACAGCCCCAACCCCAGCCACACCCCTGCCACACACCCCAACCCCACCCTCCCAGGTGCGTCCCCCCAGCTGTGCCCCTCCAGCCCTGCCCACGAGCACAACGCTGCCTCCTCCAACACAGCCCCACCCCTTTCCTCACCAGAGCTATTCCTCCTGGTGGCTTCATAGTGCTCTCGGGCTGTTCGTTCTTTCTACATAGACCTGTCAGCTAAGACGGTGTGGGGGGTGAGCCAGCACATGTAGCCTAGCACTTCTGCCACAAATATAAACAGGGATAAAGCATATCCCGGGGAGCAGAACTGTGTCCCCGGATGGAGTGCATTTCCTTCCAGGGAACTTTAAAAAAAAAAAAAAAAAAAAATCTGGGTGTTGTGTTACATGCATGTAATCCCAGCACTTGGGAGCTGAGGCCGAAAGATCACTGAGAATCCAAGACCAGCCTCAAACTGCAAAGGGAGCTCAAGGCCAGCATGAGCTTAATGGCAAGAGCCTGTCTCAAAAAAATAAAATAAAATAATAATAATAATAATAAATGCATCAGACAGTGTATACAAGCTAGCATTCGTGCCACCCATAAGGCTTAGCATCTGTGCTGGTCCTCCCTGTGATGGACTGCAAGTTTCTGTTTTCCCAGAACTCCTAGGTTGAAGCCCTAAGTCCCAATGGATGGCATCTGGTTAGTAGTACCAAGGCTGGTGTCCAAGATGTCACTTAGCAAACCTCCAAGTTATTATCACAGAAAGGAAAATATGACTCTGACTGTTTTTCCTTATGTTTATTTTTAATCTTGAAATGTTTTAAAGTCCTAGAAAAGGGGAAAGACTAATACAGCAAGGTCCTCTACTTCCACTGCCTAAAATACAAGCTGAGATGTTCGCTTCTCAACTTTGCTTCTCATCATTTTATTTTGCACGAAGTTACCATTTCACATAGTTTAGGGCCCTTGTAGGGAAGCCCCGATCCTATTCTTAGTAGGTTTCTCAGTAGCTTCCTTCTTTGCCAGAATTAAAGTGATCTAATTCTAAAATGACAAACGAGAGCCCTGGACACAAGGGTCTTCTCGGTGCCTGGGGCTGCTCAGGGGACCTTTGGGCTTGCAACATGCAGCGGTGACTTGGACCCAGTAGCAAGTGGGGGCTGATGATCTCTGTCCTCCTCCAACAGGGACACACCAAGGCCTGCCAGGGCAGCTTCCTAGAAACCCCACCCAAATTTCTGTGGCCTTCCTGCTAGCCATTGTCATGCTGGGAGAACAGTGCCAGTCTGGCCTTGCAGGGGCTGTGTTTCCGGGACATAGGGCCCAGGCAGCCTGGCAGGGCTACCCCAGGAAACACTGGTGAAAGAATGGCATGTTCACCCCTGGGCACACTAAGCGCTCGCTGAGCTATGAGGAGGTAGACACAACCAGGCCTGGATGCTGGTGGGTGAGCTGAGTTCACTTGAAGCCCGCCCGCCCGCCCACCCGCCCG